>QXVX01005139.1:0-15924 GCA_013436065.1 Halocynthia aurantium | reverse complement strand
TTGTTTTGCTGATCCCATTACTCTATAAAAGAGGATGAGTTTTTCACTCTTTTCACTTCATTCACAGAGGTAAACAAATGCCTTTGGGATGTCATAAAGCCGCGTCTCCAATATATCAAGTTTATGATATCAATGGCTGATGTTCTGAATTTTTACCAAATCAGACCAAAATTGATTGAGAACGAACCCTGGACCTCCAATTAGGATACCTATTTGAAAGAGTTGACCATGACACTTCAGTGTCGTCACCAGACCCCCTGCAAATTTTCAGACTGCTGAATAAAAAAACCCAGGAGTTGCACACACACACACACACACACACACACACAGTTTCTTCTTTATTTATGCGATTATTTG
Organism: Halocynthia aurantium; assembly: GCA_013436065.1. Lineage (NCBI taxonomy): Eukaryota > Metazoa > Chordata > Ascidiacea > Stolidobranchia > Pyuridae > Halocynthia > Halocynthia aurantium. The sequence goes on along the minus strand of QXVX01005139.1, from coordinate 15,567 downwards.
ACTTGATATGTGCAGACAGGTTAGCACAGGTGAATTCATACATATTGTACAAAGACACAAGCAATGAGGATTGAAACATTATCTCTACACTGACTTGCAGGGTGAACTTTCATTAAGTGATCCACAGGGATTTTTCTACATAACATTGGAAGATCTTGAAACTTATATGTTATAGGAAGCATTTATAGTTGGAATCTAGAAAATAAAGGTAACTCATGTCTTGTCCTAGCAATGTCCTTTGACCTTTCATCTTCTTCCTCATAATCCTCTGCTTTCTTAAACACATCAATAGCTTGCCTGCGCATGACCCATGCTTCTTTTTTATTTCCCAGCTTATATTCACTATCTGCGAGATTTTTTGAGATATGCCCATACAACTTATGTTTAACCACGTCGTCTTTGAAATGGTTCTTCATTAGATTGAACCCTTGCAACAAGTAATCTCGAGCTTTCTCATACTCTCCAAGATTGTTGCCAGAGTGACCAAGATCTAAGTAACAGGATGCCTGATCCTCCAACATTTCATTTATGCCAGATTTGGCACAATTTAACAAGATGCTACTTGGCCCAACCTGCTTTTTCTTTTTTATAATCTCACGTATCTTTTCAATACAACATTCTATAGCATTCATAGCATCACTTGGTGAGCTCTGAGTTTTGTACCACTTACTTGCACATATGTACATGAAGTATGCACGAATTAAACGAGAATGTTTGAAATGGTCGTCCGCAACCTGTTCAATGTCTACAGCATACCTTTTCAGATATGCATACATGTATAGAATCTTCTTTATATCTTCATGTATTGGAGCATTACACATCACATGACATTCAGCAAGTTGTTGTGTGGTTTCAAACCGACTCCAGTCATCTGTTTGGTATTCCAGAAGATTTTGCAAAGCTTCTGAAGCCAAAGAATATTCCTCATTCTCCATATGACGCTGTGATTTCTCTAAAGTAAAGTTTAACAAATTAAATCGGATAATTTTTTTTTTCAAAGTCCTATTGACCTTAAACATCTTTCTTTTGTCAATACTTATCTCATCTGACATGGTTTTAGATTTAATCTAAAAATTTCATATTATGAAAGAAATACAAGAAATAGTATACAATATTTTTATACCTTCGAGCAATTGCATTTCTTTTTGATTCAATTCTGTCTTGCTGGTGCTTGGTTTCATTTCTGACAAAGTAAAGAAACATAGCTTTACAAAAGTATACACAACTTACCTGAGCAGGGTAGGGCAGTTCTAATTCAAATAAAATTTCTCCCTTCAATGAGAGAGACGAGAATGAAAACAAACTGGGAAAAACAGAGCTAACATCATATTTTCCATGTTGTTCAACTATCTTTAAAGGTCCATCAAACATATGGTGAGTATTTGACTGACTGTCTATGCCAGTTCGGGAATGGGCCAGGAATGGGAATTGGTCAGGAATGAGCTTGGACCCATAAAAAGTCAATGTCATATATTTTAGGACTAGTTATTCTATTAACTTGGCTCTTCATCTGTTCCCACTGGATACAAGTAAAAAGGCAACATAAATTTTACCTTGTGTACCGGAGACTGCTTTGGGTGTAGTCGCCAATCCTGTTGGTGCAGTTCCTGACCCTGTTGGTGCAGTTCTTGAATCTGTTGGTGCAGGACCTAGGAAATAAATATTGCAAAATAAGTTTTAAATGATGGAAGTTGCCCTGTTAACATTATCTCTTTTACTAAATAAATTTTACATAATTTATACCGTGTTCACTTCTAACAAGAGTTTCTTCCCTTGACATGAAAAGACTGGAAACTTTCCTTGAGATAAAAATTTGAATTAAGTAAAAGACAAATTATTGACGGAAATTAAAAATCCTAACCTGAAAGTAGATGAAAGATAACCTTCGTTATTCACTTCAGCCTCCTTAGGTCTAGTTCCCGTTTGTGTAGTTCTCGACCCTGTTGGTGTAGTTCCTGAATTTATTGGTTCAGGACCTAGGAAATAAATATTGCATCAGAAGTTTTGAAAGATGGAAAGTTGCCCTGCTAACATTCTCTTCTCTCATTTTACTTGGTGGATATTGAAACCTTTCTTTTAAGTAATAAATATATTGAACATGTACATTAAATCAGCAGTTCGAGCAAATAGGGGCAGTAAGTGTTGATATTATGTTAACTCTGTTGGGACTAGCTGTGTTGCCAGACATCAGTCAGCACTGATGTTTTACCTTTTTCTGTTCCTCCAAACATTTGATGCCTCAGTATCTGACTGACAGTAGGTCTCTCTCGAGGGTTGAAACATAACATCCACTCAAGTAAATCAATCGCCTTCTCTTCATCTGGCAAGAGGAGGTGGCTGAAGTCACGATCTCTGTTTCTCTTGATGTTGATGTTCCATTCATCAGGGTCCTCTCCAAATGAATGGTGTCCATTGCTCCATAGGAAGTAAAAGACGAGACCCAATGAAAAGATATCGGTTTGCTTTGATATCTCATTGCTGTTGTAGGTTTCTGGAGCTCTGTATCCATCTGTACCTGCTCGTGCATTAGTAACTTCGGTGACTGTGCGACCACTCGTCATTTCTGTGCTGATTCCAAAGTCGGCGATTTTGATATTTTTTTTGTCGAGCGAAAATAAAATATTGCGTGGTTTTAGATCTCGGTGGATTATGTCATTGGAGTGTATATGCTTCAGTCCTTCTATCAGTTGTTTTGCTTGAGAAATATTTAGTTGTGGGTCAAAGGGTACATTATTATTTTTGTTCTCATTGACATAGTCTTGTAGATTCTGTTCATGGCATAGTTCCATTGCTATGTAGATATGTTCTACTACACCAAGAATATAAATGTCTGAATGAACAATGGAGACGACATTGTGATGTGGATGGAGTTTGGTCAGGATATTTGCTTCACGGAGTTTCTCTTCTTTGTATTGAAGAAACTTGATTGCCAATTCTCGAGTACCAGTTAGCTTACTGGTTTGTTCACCTCTGAATACGTTGTCAGAAATTCGACGTTTAGGAAACAGTTTGATGAACGGGCAAAGTGAGACCTCTAGTGAGAGAAAAATAAACTAGTATTATTTATTTCATTTCTTATGTTAAAATTCAAATCAACTAGCAGAGAGACACTGTCTCATTCAGATTAGCTTGCTGGAGGGCAGTAATTTGGATTTGATGCCCTTTGACAACCCAAGGCCAAAATATTAATCTGAATATATACCTAAAAGAACTTACCATTAAATGCTTATTCAGACAAGGCAAGGCTGCTCTATTAGTATACTATAATTGATATTTCAGTGCAGTCTTTTTACAGAGTGTAAATAGACAAGACATACTGTGGTATTTGACCACAGCCGGCTGGTAATTTGGTCATTTATTCCAGCAGTGCATTGATATAAAAGTTAGAGTTGACGAACCTTCAGAACTTGTACTTGATTCTTCAGTAACAGCTTGAAGTTGATCTGGTGTGTAGCCAGTTGCACCAACAGTTTGATCTGAGGAAGTTTCCTGCTCTGATGATCCTGCTTAAATAGATTTCAATTTTAACCTAATACTATAAAATAGATGAATAAAATAATGACAGTGAAGTATACATGAATAATTATAAGAGATTGATATTGTTTGCAGGATACGATAATGTCATATATTTCTCGCATATTTATCATATATCAACTTTATTGAATTTGGGTAATTTCTCTGTATTCGGTACCAAAACGTAAATACATTCTCTAGCACCATCTAGCGGTGACTTTTCAATTTAATATAAAAGAGCAGGTTTAAAATAAAATTCAATTTAAAATTAGTTTACTTTATATTAAGGTCAAAAAATTGAAGCATAACCCTTACATACACATACACCTCAACAGACACTGCCGTAGTAGTGGGGCTGGACATTCCTCCGCAATATACAATATTTTTAGGCTTTGGTTTAGGGGTTAGGAATAGTATATACACAATTTTTAGTGGGATCATGTTATTTTATATAAAGATACGTGCCAGACAGCACGAAAATTTGACAAAGTTTGTACCTGAATGAAAATGAACATGAAACTGGTTGCTGTGTTCTGAAATACAAAATAGATACATTACTAACATTACCTTGAACAAAACGACAGGTATATTAACATCATCACGCTTACAAGAGCTTTTACTTAATTAAACTATGTTTCTGTACAAAATGATATCCTGAGATTTAGTAGTGCTTTTCCTCCGAAGAGCCACTAACGTTGGGTTAGATGAGGGAACCTTAGGTTAAGCAAACCTAAGCTCACCTAACCTGCTATAACGTAACTGGGTTTTTGGTGGGATTGCATTACTAAACTAGTACCCAAAATGAAATATGGTCGACCTACATTTATCCAGATCCACTTCAAATATGTCTTAATAACTCCGATATCAATTTAATGTTGAAATTTGAATACTAACCATGCTTTTCCAAGTTGAAATGTTGATGAGTTGTATGTGGACCGAAATGAGCTCCAACAAATTCTCCTCCAGTTATTTTAACTGAAAGATAAAGTAACAAAGATGATAGCAAACATGAGCTAAATATGAAATATGAAATTACTAGCGAACGACCTGTCCTTGCCAAGGTAATCATTTAACTGACTTAGTGGGATCGTCACTTCAATATTGACAGGAATATGAAAGTAATTTTTAATTGAACAGACTTATTTTACACATATCGTATATGGTGACACATAAGCTGATCCCTATATTTCTAAAATAGGGTGGAAAAAAGTTTTGGAGTAAAAAATCATATTTTCCTTGAGGTGACAATTTTCTTAATTTTTTTCTATGTCTAACGTTACTCAGCCATTCAAGGGATTTAGGTGATATTTTTATGCTTCAAGACATGATTTATACAGTATATATCAATTGCATGTCATTGTAAGATTCTTATTTTTACAAAGAAAATATTACCTTGATTTGAAGTTTGATCTTGGGATCCAGGACTTTGTGCCGGATGAAGAATTTCATCATTTCTGACATCAAGATCTGAAGATGATGATGAAGCTGGGAGAGCGAATTCTGATAATATTGGAAAGATTGAGAATTTTTCATATAATTACAACACAAGCAAAGTTAAAACTTTTCATTATTTAATAACTCACTAGAACTTGTTGTTTGTTCATCATTGATGTTCAACTCAGTCGAAGGAAAAAACGTTTCTTTTGGAGCTGAAAGAAATTAAAATGTAAAATTATATCTATATATTATATTATATATATGAATATTAAATAATCAGATTAATATATTAAACTTGCCAGTTTCATGTTGTGGACTTTCAGATCCAGACGATGATGATGAAGAATTATCACATTTCAAATCCCGACTTAGAGAATCTGAAGTAGATTGATGACGTTAAAAATAATAAGAATTACATGTGATACGTCACATAAGATCCTTATTGATATTTACCTTCTTTTGGATCAGCAGACATTTCTGTCTGATTAAAATTAACAATTTCTTATTCACATTTCCAAGTTTTTGGAATCATCTGTGTAACTCGATCAATCGCTGCAAACAGTATACCGACTATATTACACCCGCTAGTATGTGCGAAAGTAGATACAGTACTAGTATATGGGATATGCATATGGAATGATCACGGTGATGACGCACTTGTTTCCATGACTACAATTCCATCGTTGACTTCTCCCAACGGAATTTCACAGATGAACAAACTAGAGTTACGCGACAAATTACCTGGTAACAATGTATCGAGAACTCTCAATACAGCAGATATTTCTACATCAAATATGATTTCTTCCATACATTGAACAGTAAAACGTAATTTTTGACCTCACTGGTTCGGTAACTAAATATAGATACATGTCTGGATTTGTAAACATGTCTATAAATAATTTGTGAAATTATCTGTCCATGTTCTGTTCCTACTCAATGATGGATTAACTCAACAATCTGGTAATCTGGTTCGCAATACAAACCAATTAAAGTAGAAGAGTTCAACAAACTCTAGAAATATCTTTCCTTCATTTGAACTGTACATTTACGTTTGATATTCAAAGTTATCAATACACAGCAGACACAAAAACAAAGCTGTGCATATATATTTATACAGCAGTGTACTAATTATCATGTTAGTGTTGCACCAAAACTTGTATAAAAAATTGAAGCAAAAAGAAGACACTTGAACATTTGCATTACAGGGAACGTTCTACAGATGCATAGAATTAATAAAATAACCACCAAGAGATTTTTCAAATCAAAATTACAAGAAATAGAAAGTCAAAATCAATCTGTAAGATGTGCAAGGTTTACAGATAGAACATTTGTTGCCTTCTAGGTTAACAAGCGAGATATATAAATGTTTTAAAATGTTTTATCAAACTACTCGTGCAAATGAAATAATAACTTCCACTGAAAAGTAATGGATTGAAGGAATTATCATAATTGCAAAGCAAATGGTACAGAGGATATTAATACAAAAGCAGTAAAAGTTAATATGTATTAGTTTTAAAGGATATACAGCATTTCTAAAAACAAATAGACGTAAATGATGAAGTCAAATGAGAATATAAAAACATAGCATAGAGATTTTGCCAATAATGATAACACTGCAACATTACATCTTAGAATCTAGACCAGGAGTTCTTAACTTGGGGTCCAAAGATGGGCTCCAGAGGCTCAGAAAAAAATTCAAATTTCTTTCCAGTATTTTTTCTCCCTGGTAGATGTGTTTTATTATAATTATTTAAAAATTTCCTTACTATGCTTGAATAAACTTCAAAGTTAAAAATGTAGAAGAATTAATTAACCTGCTTAGGATCCCACACCATTTTTTAAGTCGATTACCCTGTTACAGGCCTCGAAAAAGCTTTTCGGTTTGTCTATATATATATACTTCAATAAATTGGCCTGAAAGGGAATAGTGGTCTTCTTTTGCTGATTACATTACTCTTGGAAAGAGGATAAGTTTCTCACTCTTTTCACTTCATTCACATGACTTAATCAATTGCATTTGTGATGTCATAAATCTTATTTCTAGCCTGCAGCATCTCCAATTTATCAAGTTTAGGATGTCACAATGGTCAATGTTCAGAATTTTACCAATTTAGACCAAAATTAATAAAAAATGAACTCTGGAGAACTATTTGCAAAAAAGTGGACCATCACACTTGAGCGCCTTCACCAGACCCCGCCCAAATAGGAAGCATGTCCAGCTAAAACACTGAAAGAGAGAGGTATCCCTGTACAGCACCATGAATGTCATTTGATCTTTCGACTTCTTCCTCGTAATCATCTGCTTTCTCAAACACATCTATAGCTTGATAGTACATGTCCAATGCTTCTGACCTATTTCCAAGCTTATATTCACCAACAACAAGATTTTTCAAGATATGCCCACACAACTTATGTTTAACCACGTCATCTTTGAAATGGTTCTTCATTAGTTTTAACCCTTGCAACAAGTAATCTCGAGCTCTCTCATATTCCCTAAGATTGTTGTTACCAACACCAAGATCCAAGTAACAGGATGCCTGAGTCTCAAACATTTCATCCATGTCAGATTGGACATCATTTGACAAGATACTACGTGATCCAAGCTGCTTTTCTTTTTCTGCAACCTCACGTATCTTTTCAATACAACGTTCTATAGATTTCACAGCATCACTTGGTGAGCACTGAGTTTTGTACCGCTTACTTGCACATATGAACGTGAGGTATGCAGGAACTAAACGAGAATGTTCGAAATGATCGCCCGCAAACTGTTCAATATTTTCAGCACTCATATTTTCAAAGTTTTGGTATTCCAGAAGATTTTGCAAAGATCCAGAAGCCGAATAATATTCCTCATTGTTCATATGATAATGTGACTTTTCTAAGAAAAATTTAACAATACATATCTGGTAATTGTTTTTGCGAAAAGACCTATTGAATGCAATCATCTCACTTTCGTTAATACTCATCTCATATTTAACATAGTTTAGATTTAACATAAAAGAAAAATTATATTATTTATTATGAAAGAAGAACAAGTTAAAAGTCATTGTTGTATATTTCAGGACTAGTTATTCTAATAAACTGGCTCTTCATCTGTTCCCTTTGGATCCAAGAAAAAATGCAACATAAATTTTACCTTGTGTACTGGAGACTGCTTTGGGTCTAGTTCCCGAACTGCTTGATGCCGTTGACCCTGTTGGTGCGGTTGCCGACCCTGTTGGTGCAGTTCCAGACCGCTTTGTTGCAACTCCCGACCCTGTTGGTGCAGTTCCCGAACTTGTTGGCGCAGGACCTAGAAAATATATATTGCCTTATATGTTTTCAATGATTAAAAGTTGCCCTGTTAACATTCTCTTCTTTTTTTCCTGAATAAATCTTACATAAATTTTACCTTGTTTACTTCGAAAAAAAGTTTCTTTTCTTACTGTAGACATGACAAGACGGGAAACTCTCCTTAAGATAAAAAATTTGAATAAATACAAAGACAAATTATTGACGGAAATTGAAAATCCTAACCTGAAAGTAGACGAAACAAAACCTTTGCTTTTCATTTTGGCTTCCTTAGGTCTAGTTCCCGGCAATGTTGATGATTCTCCGGGCCTTGTTGGTGCAGTTCCCGACCCTGTTGATAAAGTTCTTGACCCTGTTGATAAAGTTCTTGACCCTGTTGATGAAGTTCTTGACCCTGTTGGTGTAGTTCTTGACCCTGTTGGTGTAGTGCTTGACCCTGTTGGTGTAGTTCTCGACCCTGTTGGTGTAGTTCTTGATCCTGTTGGTGTAGTTACTGAACTTGTTGGTGCGGGACCTAGGAAGTGAATATTGCATTATAAGTTTATATAGATGAAAAGTTGCCTGCTAACATTCTCTCCTCCAATTTGACTGAATTAATTTCAGGTAGATAATGAATCGTTTTCTTTAAGTAATAAATAGCTTGAACAAGCACATTATGATTTGTTATATACCAGCAGTTTGAGTAAGTAAGGGTAGTGAGTGTTAATATTATTATGTTAACTATGTTGGGACTAGCTGTGTTGCCAACATCAGTCAGCACTGAATAACAGCACAATGAAATAATATCAAAAGTATTCATAGCAAATAATCTGCAACCTGAATGTCTTACAGGAAATGTTTCATAAAGCAGATACGTTAGAAACCACTGATTTGTAAAAGTCATCTCTAGTTTTACCTTTTTCTGTTCCTCCAAACATTTGATGGTTCAGTATCTGACTGACAGTAGGTCTCTCTCGAGCCTTGACACGTAACATCCACTCAAGTAAATCTATTGCCGTCTCTTTATCTGGCAAGAGTAGGTGGCTGAGGTCACGATCTCTGTTTCTCTTAATGTTCATGTTCCATTCATCAGGGTCCTCTCCGAATGAATGATGTCCATTGCTCCATAGAAAGTAAAAGACGAGACCCAGTGAGAAGATGTCGGTTTGCTTTGATATCTCATTGCTGATGTAGGTTTCGGGAGCTCTGTATCCATCTGTACCTGCTCGCGCATGAGTAACGTCGATCACTGTGCGACCACTTGTCATTTCTTTGCTGATTCCAAAGTCGGCGATTTTTAAAGTTTTTTTGTCAAGCGAAAATAAAATATTGTGTGGTTTGAGATCTCGATGGATTATGTCGTTGGAGTGTATATGCTTCATCCCTTCTATCAATTGTTTTGCTTGAGAAATACTTAGCTGTGGGTCAAAGGGTACATTGTTGTTGATGTTCTCATTGACATAGTCTTGTAGATTCTGTCTGTGGCATAGTTCCATTGCAATGTATATATGCTCTACTACACCAAGCTTATAAATGTCCGAATGAACCATGGAGACGACATTGTGATGTGAATGAAGTTTGGTCAGGATATTTGCTTCACGGAGTTTCTCTTTTTTGTATTGAAGAAACTTGATTGCCAATTCTCGAGTACCAGTTACCTCACTGGTTTGTTCACCTCTGAATACGTTGTCAGAAATTCGACGTTTAGGGAACAGTTTGATGAATGGGCTAAGTGGGATCTCTAGTGAGAGAAAAATATACTGGTGTTATTTCTTATGTTAACATTCAAATATTATTATCAACTAGCAGAGAGAGCCAAACTCATTCAGATTAACCTGTCCGCTAGAGGGTGGTAAAGCGGACTAATTAGAATTTACTGCCCTCTGGCAAACCAGATCCAAAATAATAATCTAGATATAACTTTTCATTAAATGCTTATTTGGACAAGGCAAGTTTGCTTTGCTAGTATACTATAATTGATATTTCAGTGCTGTCTATGAAACTTTTACAGAGTGTAAATTGATGAGACATACTGTAGTAATTGACCACTGTCAGCTGTTAATTTGGTCATTCATTCCAGCATAGCATTAATATATAGGTTAGACTAGAGAGTTGACTAACCTTCAGAACTTGTACTTGGCTCTTCAGTAACAGCTTGATGTTGATCTGGTGTGTAGCCAGTTGCACCAACAGGTTCTTCCGAGAAGGATCTTTGCTCTGATGAACCTGCTGAAATAAAATTTCAATTTTTACCAAAACCAATATAATAGATAAATAAAATAATGATAGTAAAGTATACATGAATAATTATAAGAGATTGATATTGTTTGCAGGATACGATAATGTGAGATATTACTCGCATATTTGTTATATATCAACTTGAGATCTATAATAAACTAAATTTGGGCAAATTCCGTGTATTTAGTACCAGAAATCACTGTGTTATTTATATAATGGACGTGCCAGACAGCATGGAAATTTGCCAAAGTTTGTACCTGAATGATAATGATGATGAACATGAAACTGTTGGCTGCGTTCTGAAATACAAAATAGATACATTACTGACATTACCCTGAACAAACCAACATGTATATTAACATCTTCGTGATTAAAAGAGCTTTTAAGCAGTTGAACTATGTTTCGGGACAATATGAGATATTAGTGTAGTAGCATGGTTCCTTCAAAGAGACAGCGACGATGGGTAGGGTTACGGAAGCTTAGGTGAGGTCAAGGATTAAAGTTAACTAACCTACAGCTGCTCAACCTTCGGCAAACCTAACCTGCTATTACGTAATTGAATTTTTGGAGGGATTGCATTACTGAACTAGTAACCAAAATGAAATATTGTCGAACTACATTTGTCCGAAACCACTTGAAATATGACTCTGATAATAATTTTAAATTTTAATACTAACCAAGCTTTTCGAAGTTGAAATGTTTATTAGTTGTTTGTGGACCGAAATGAGCTCCAACAAATTCTCCTCCAGTTACTTGAACTGAAAAATAAAATAACAGAGATGATAAAAACATGACCTGAAAAAAATAGAAAATAACTAGCGAAGTGACCTTGTCCTTGCCAGGGTAATCATTTGATCAACTAACTAAGTGTCACTTCAAAATTGAAAGGAATATAAGTAATTTTAATATTTGCCGGACTAATTTTTACACATATCGTATATGCCGACATGTAAGCAGATCCATAAATTTCTGACGCATATTTTAAGTTTCCATTGTAGTACAAGACTAACATGATAGGATGAGTACACTACTAAATGGATGTAGGCCTGCCGGTAGTGTCACCACCCTATTTTGATCTCTGTGTATCGACAACTTTATGATCAGCGTATCGGTCGACCCTTAGTTTTAGGGGATATTTTTTATGCTTTAAGACAGGACTTATGCAGTATACAGTAATCCCGTGAAAATCCGTGAAGTAGGAACCACATATTTATTTTATAATTTGAATTTATTTAAACGTATTTTAAACCATTATAAATCATCCACACACTGTTATTTACCTAATTAACCTTTCCCACATTCATTTGACCTGTTATTTATTTTTTTTCAAATTTTTATCGCTTAAACATACTAGTACTGTACGGAACGGCATTTATCATGAAATAAAATACATACAATACAATATTATATAAAATCAGCGATGTAGTGAATCCGCGAAAAGTGAACCGCGATATAGCGAGGGACGACTGTATATCAATTACATGTCATGGTAAGAGTCTGATTTTTATAAAGAAAAATTACCTTGACTTGAAGTTTGATCTTGGGATCCAGGACTTTGTGCAACCTGAAGATTTTCTTCATTTCCGACATCAAGATCTGAGGATGATGAGGTTGAGAGAGCAAGAGCTGGAAATATTGAGAATTTTGGATATACAGTAATTACAACGCAAGCAAAGTTAAAACTTTTCAAATACTTTTCATCATTAAATTACTCACCAGAACTTGTTGTTTGTTCATCATTGATGTTCAATTCAGATATTGTTGGACATAAAAACCATTTATTCGGAGCTGAAAGAAATTACAATCTAAAATTATTTCTAATGTTCTAGGTTTAATTTAATTTGTATTACAAATGTATAAAGTCGACCTTAATAATAAACAATAAGATTATTATACACTATACAGTATTAAACTTACCAGGTCCATGTTGCGGACTATCAGAAACAGACGATGATGATGAAGAATTATCGCATTGCACATCCTGGCCTTGAGAATCTGAATAAAATTGATATTAAATGACGTCATAAATAGTAAGAATTTCATGTAATACGTCACATAAGATCGTTCGCAATGATATTTACCTTCTTCTCGATCAGCAGACATTTCTATCTGATTGAAATTATCAATTTCTCATTCACATTTTCAAGTTATCGAATTCATCTCTTTAACTCGAACAATTGCAACAAAAAGTATACCAACTATATTACAGGTTAGTTCTTAATTCCTTATCGAAATATATCGTATTTCCCTTCAAAATGGCTGCATTGCTCTATTTATTCTATGTAATGTGTAGTTGCGAGAGGGTAAATACCATCTACTTCGCAGACATCTCTGAATTCTCTCGCACTACTGCTCGAGTGCAACGGTTCGTAAACTTTTTGGGCTTCCCCTCCCTCCCCTTATATCTTTTATAAAAATATGCGTCCTGTTGACACCACCAAATTAAAGAATGCCTGCCTGTTTCTGTATTGCATTTGATGTTTTTGACATTGCTCAACGCTCAAATACCGCAGGTTGCACACCTCTTGGCTAAATAATTAGTATGAGACTTTTTTTAACGCGTTTCCTCATTGTCATTCACACCATCCGTTAATGCATTGTATTGCTTTGCACGTACCATGTGGTGAGCCCGAAAAATGATAGCTCATTTATACATAAAGCATTAATCCGATATTCCGATATATCGTTCAAAATGGGCTCGTACTCTTCAAGTGGCGAAGGCAATTATTACGACACGACTGGATGTAATTTCATGATTTCTGTATTCATATTTCTTACCTCACATGGTTAGCTTCAGGAATACATGTTTCCTGAACCCATTTAGGGGTTCCATGCTGTTGACTTGAAATTATCACTGAATATGGCGCCCTCTAAAATAAGAAAGTAAAAAACATTGGGGCCCATGCTGTTTGCTGTTGACTTTGTTCAGGGGACGGAATTTGATATGATGGATCGAGGCCATCGAAAAAAGGAATCTAAATTTTGATTTTAACTGATAACTGAAAATCATGCAGTGATTACTTTAATGCGTAAGGTAAAAAAAGCTTATTTTGTCTATTCTGTATGCCTGTCTCATTAACTGCAAATTATAGTAAAAAAAAATGTATTTGCGAAGGATAAGTTTATTCCAGATTATGAGAATGCAAAATTATTCATTTAACAATTGTACAATTGACAAAGTTGTTGAAAGAATCAAAACTATAAATACAGCAAATGTATAAAAAGTTTTTAACAACTTCCTATTTTGAATGGATAAAAATGTGTATCATTATTAAAAGGCATAAAAGTTAACATAACTGTGTATGTGGGGGTGTGTTAGAAAACTGAGACACATTGATATGGTCTACACTGACATTAATTTATTGATTGGGCAGTGGCATTATAGATTAGGTAGCGATGGTGCATATCTAGATACATTATAGCTGCTTTCTGAAATAACGTTAAATCTAGCTTATGAAGCTAATCGAAAATTAACGCTACACAAAATTGTTTGGATCACATAGAAATGTAGGGATTAAACGAGGGTTGGATTCATAAGACATTGCAAATATGCATGTCTCAATCATATCTAAGGCTTATATATATAAACCTTGATACACAGTGAGTCAAGTAGAAACTACTTCAGCCTAAAGAACTGTTGTTAAGACTAGTGATGTGCCAATTCTAACCAACTTTTTTAATATATGAATCAGATCAGTCTAAAAAGGACTGTTGGGTTATCTCAAGTCATGACTCCGTAGGTGATTCAGTGTGCTAGAGTCTAGCACATGGTCAAAGCAGCTAGACCATCCTGCTACTACACATGCGAACGGTGCATTGAAATGGGCAATACTGCATTCTAATGAGACACTAGTTTCGGCATTAGTGGTGGCTAAATTGTGTATCATGATATTATATACCAATGTAATGTAATCATAATGTATATAAAAAAATGCAGATCCATGAATATTGAACGGCATGCAATTACTGAAACCAAAGTTTAGTCAGTTTTGTCCTAAATTTGATTATGGTATCCTCAAAAAATTGCCACATTCAATATCCACAGTATATTACAGTTAATTCATACAAGAGTGCAAATCCTTTTTGCATATGCTACATGGATATACCCCCACATGGATCCATCCAGTATTGTTCAGTATTAGGAAATAGACTGAGTTTTAATTACTGTATACCCAATATTTGACTATGCTTAAGAAATCACCTAATTCACTACAAATTTCCAGGTAATAATTCAGACTAAGAGTGCAGATGCTCTTCTAATTCTAATGCAATAAAATTTAAATGATAGGGCTGGATATCACCTGGTCAGTACAGCCGTATAATGGAGGATCGATCTTGACCAACTCCAATCCACTTGACTGTTGAAAAATGAAAAAAATGCCTACTCAATCTCACGAGCAAGATTTTCTTAAATCAATTTTAAAATTTATATTTCATAATCCACTAGTACTTACCGGGAACTTGCAAGAAATCTTGGATTGTGTTAACATACTTCTGAGCATTTTCAGGCAATTCTTCAAACGATTTACAGTTAACTATGCTCTTTTTCCATCCTGGCAGTGTTACATATTCCGCTTCAACTTCCCATAAAACTTCCATGCTGGCTTCAAAACAAATCAAAACAGCTATTTAAGTATTAAAATAATTTTTTTTGGGGAACAGTTATGAAAAGGCAGGATTGTGACTTGGGGTCATTCGATGATATGCATTATGTACTGTAAATGGTATAGGTCAGGGGTCGGCAGCTTTTTCAAGGCAAAGAGCCAAATATTAAAGTTTAAAAAATTGAGGAGCCATATGAAAAAATATCATGGTATACTTGGGTGAATATGCATCCAGTGTAACTGAAATAATATAACTTTTGTTTTGAAAATCTCTAAAAGATGCTCATATATGTTAATAAAGCATTCTTTCGAATATTCTCCATCGGGAAAAGGTGTTCCATGACATGCAATTTCTTGGGCAGCCACAAAAGTAGCTGCAGTAATATTACTTCATGATTTCAACCATAAGGCAAATGGAACTGAAATTTAATTTACACATTTTTGAATTATTTTTGTTATTATTTTGATTATTTTGGTAAAATATTTAAGTATCTAAGAGCCACAT
>QXVX01005138.1:0-13315 GCA_013436065.1 Halocynthia aurantium | reverse complement strand
TTACCGTTTTTAAGATTTTGAAATGCTATAATTTTAAGGGTTGTCAACGATATTTAAAAAATGAGGATACTGGACAGTATTTTATAGCTGTATTGTACTTTGATGTTATCAAACAGATCTTTTCCTCCCTTCTGTTGAGCTTCTTATCAAAAATTAGACAGTAGCTTGTTATCGCAATAGATACCTCACAAACCTATTTACTTACTCACAGTGGATGTGTCAACAGTAATATGCTGTCCAACATGAATGAACAGAAATTAGACCTAAATAAACACCTCTATACCTCCGAGTAGACATGAAGTACCGTATGAACTTCTGAGGTTGTTGATAAAATCTGGATTATCTTCAATGACTTCCACTAATACTAGAAGTAAATTTGATATAACTTCACGAATCTGAGTTAGAATCGAGGATTGCGGGTTTTAATTTTTGTTTGAGCTGATTTACGTGGTTTTCAAAAATATCTTAATTTTTTTTTTCAAAATAGGACTTTACGACTTGTTATGCGGCATTTGACATGCGAATCTTTGCCCTTCTAGGCACTAAAAAGGAGTATTGTAACCCTCAGCTCTGAAAACAAACGGGAACATTGTCATTGTACTGTTATTATCATATCATATAATGGTCATATAAAACAGTTACCGAAAATGTTGCAATCCAATTTTGGCAGATTGTGATTGACCTAATTGTGTAGCAAAATAGCATTTGATATGTACTGTATATTTTTTCATACACTGGTTATAACTTTAACCGTTTTCTTATTGAAAACGAATGTAAACAGAATCATTTGTTGAATGATGTGAGAAAATAGTAATTAATATTTTTAATTGGAATTTATAAGATGAACGTTTTTTGTGCGTTTCCTATCTCCGTCAAGGAATTTCAGAATTACAAATTTTGCAAAATTGCGGCTCAGTAGCTTAAGCTACTAATTGCAGCTTAAATTTTTCCGGATGCTAACACTGCTGTTTCTACGGTATATATTTGATGGGAATGATAATATAACAAATTTTGCTCTAGATCCACTGAAAAAAAAAATGCTGGAACACAGTATTAGTTTGAGCAGTAGAGCCCTAGAGCTTTGCACTCATTCAAACTAGTAGAACCGTAGCAATCATGGAACAACAGTACCTTACTGCAGGGTGCTTTGTAATAATATGAATTTACCATCATCATACCTAAACCTTTTGATCATCAGTTTACTGGTTTATGAATCAATGTTGCTAACATTGCTCAAAAGTGTGAAGTCATAATGCGAATTGGTCGGTATGAGAAAGAAGTCTTAATATTTGTTCCGGCTCAAGGTTAAGTACACCACTTGCTTCATTCATTATTCACTAAGTCAGTGGTTCAAGGTTACATTCCTTCCCTTTTAATCCCAAGTTTATCCAAGGGCAATGTGCCTCTGTTCAGTGGAATGTGCCATGATAGTGCAAAAGGTTTCACCGACTATAGTGTACACTTCGGGGGCAGGTATATCCGTCTTTGCACTCTTCATAGTAAATTCAACTCCAAAAATACCTATTGAACATCGAAATCTTGCGCTGTGCTCTAATTATTCTTTTATAGGTCCAGCTAAACCTTCTGATATGTTATTAAAATATTATAATATTGTAGCTGTTATCGCGTGATTAAGGTATGTCAGGAATATTCTTGTACTAACTTTTTAATGGCTATGCATTTTGTGCAGTTTTACGAAACGGTGTTTTTTTGTTGTTTTAAATTTCGGAAATGATTAGATTCATTTGGAGTTGTACGAAACATACTGATATAGAGTATTAAATATTTTATTTGCGATTGGCATATCATCGGAATTTTTGAGTATAATGTGGAAATTGTACCAGCCAATGTCCATTTGCTTGGTAATAAACTTTAAATTGAAAGTTATTTTGCCTAGCTCAATATATTCAAAATGTAGAATGGATTTCCGTATTATGTATAGAAATAGCCCAAGGT
Organism: Halocynthia aurantium; assembly: GCA_013436065.1. NCBI lineage: Eukaryota > Metazoa > Chordata > Ascidiacea > Stolidobranchia > Pyuridae > Halocynthia > Halocynthia aurantium. Next base: position 11,359 of record QXVX01005138.1, on the reverse strand, counting down.
TTATTTATGAGTAACACTTGCCCAAAGTAGTATGTTTCCGTATAATAACCATGATACGCCACTAGCTACTTACTACAAGGGTTGGTTGGCCAGGGAATAATAGGATCGTCTAGGACAGGGCTTCCCAAACATTTTTGCTAGCGACCCCTTTTAATTTATCAAAATTTTCCGCGACCCTTCATGTTTGACAGTGATAAACAATTCAAAATATACATTTTAGATATTTTATTGGAACAGATAAATCTTAACTTCCAGTACTCGAGAACAAACATTTATTCAGATTAACACTACTTATTATTACCTAGGGTACGTGAGCCGCCGGAGTTTCTGGATCAAGTTCATTTATAAGCGTTGATTGTACTTATCCATCTAGCGGTTTAAAATTTTTACTTCACTTTACGGTTATAAATGATATAACAGTGACATCTAGCGGTTGGAAATATTTACTTCTAAGTTTATTCATAAGCGATAGGTGAAGTAAAAATTTGCAACCGCTAGATGTCCCTGTTGGATCATTCATAAACGTTAAGTGAATTAAAAACTTCCAACCGCTAGATGGCAAAGTACAATCGACGTTTATAAATGAACTTCTATTGGTGCAATCATGCTAAAATTAGCATATCTGAGACGTAATACATAAAATAAATTCACGTAGAGTGTTGGCCAGAATAAAAAGTAGATTACAATAGTCTGGAATTGTTCTCAATGAAGCATATTTGTATCATAGAACAGCATTCGATATCTTATGTAAACTTTGCTCTCATGCGAGAAATGGACTGGTTTCACACTGTGGTAATAGTGTCCGACATAAATACGCACTCAATATTATTGCAGTAGTATATTTTTTTCAATTTATTTTTGCAAATGACATACTGTACAGCTTAACGAGACTGGAAGATATGACTTTACTTGATATGACTGATTAGTTCTCAAACAGTGCCCAAGGCATTCGGCCTGATAAAAACCACTACTGCTGACTCCACATGAGTCGATTATCTACCTACTTAGCTTCAGTCTATATTTCCGTAAGGAAAATTCACTTTCCCACTGGGATTTGAACCCACGTTCCGGGCCCTCTTGACGTGTCCGTCCCTTGACAATCTTTTATTGAAAAACGGACGTCGACACCGGTTTAGTCAACACATCAAATTTATTGAAATTGGTCCATGCCCTAGTGGTATGTATGAGAGCAGAAGATTGACAAACACACACACACATATATATATACACACAATTTCTCTGTATATATATAAAAGCCATAAGCCAGGAATATCCGCTACATGCAAATACGCTGATCGATAGTATACAGTACAGGTTGTAAATGCTTTTATGTATAAGATTCAGCCATTGTTCAACTATATAGCAAGGTGAGTAATAGCTTCCAACAATATACGAAACTGTACAGGGTTGTACATATCATTTTGTGATAGAGTGTACTTAATTTTTAGAAGGGTTAGCACCAATATATTATGGTAGAAGAGAGAGAAAACTAATATTCCGCATTTCTCAATTGTCGCTCACTCCAATTGCCCACGCTTATTTGTTTACCACAGGCTCTTCGCCACTATCGCTAACAAGGATTGTTTTCTCAGTAAAAGAATTAGTGATTTCAAATATATAAGAAATAACTGTTTAAACATGAAGAGTACACCAGTATCAAGAAACTATGAACAACCCAGTATATATAGAATATTTCCTACCATAAAGATATACATAACTTTCACAATCTCTTTCTTCTTGAAAAAAATGCTTTTGGGAAAAGTTACTCAGGATGCTGGATAAATAGGTATATACTGTACTACCTTTCATCCCGAATGGCAAAGAAGAGTTTTATGTTATCAGTGGCTGAGAATCTTCATTCTCGTCAGTGTAAACAACGAGATCGTCTCCTTCTTCCGTTATCTCCAGTATTCCTTCGTCCTGGTCGAGAGCAAGGTTTTCTCGGGATTTTTTAATATCTGGGTGCTCAGATATGTTAGCCTCCAGGATAGGATCTTCTTCCAATTCTCCGTGCAGTGAATGAGGTCTAGGATTGTGATTCACTTGGTCCGGCAGGCCATTATTCGCCACTTCGTTGATAACGACAACTGCAGGTACGACATTATCTTCAGGAATCGGATCTCGCGGTAATAGGGGAGGGGCCTCGATATTTGCGTCCTGGTTCAGGCTGGTTTCCTCCTTTTTCAGTTCTTCGTTGAAGGTATTTTCTTTGAACTCCGGCAGCGGTTTGGCCATCCTGACCACGGTTGGTTTGCCTCTACCGGCGGACATCATAGCCGCCATAGCGAAGGTAGGTGCGGAATGCAGTGGCTGTGCGCTCGCCGGAGGATGGGCCTGTATTGCTGCTGGTTTTATGGTGGGTTTTCCCTTGGCTGCTGCCTTCGCTTTTACTTGAAAAACGAAAAGCTTTCATATTATACTATCGATGGCTACTGCTACCAATATTTTTTAGGTTTTGTCGATTTGGATCATATGATTCGATAGGATGTGCGACAAAATTATTCGTGATAAAACTAGTACTGTACTGTACACCTTAACTACACATTTAAAAAAAACAGGCCACGCATGACTCAAAAGATACTGATTTAGCAAGTTTTCACCTAGAATATAGAGTCTAGACTCTAGAGCAGGGGTTCTTAAACATTTTTCACCACGGACCCCTAAATAAAATTTTTCGTTCGCGCGGACTCCCTAGTGTCTATCCAAAAACAAAAATTGGTGTTACCGCAATAAANCCCCCAGATTAAAAACCCCTGCTTTAGAGTATCACTGGAGAAATTCTGGTTCCATTACAATCTATATTCTGCAATATACCTACTGCTCTCCGTTTTGCTACGAGCGATTGGAATTTCTTCTGGGCAACACTGGTAACGATATCGGGTTGTGCAAGTTCCGCTGCAACAAGTTCCTTGTTCACGAACTTGTGTAGTGGACTGTATATTGGTCTTCCACGTTTGCTCTTCATAACCTGCAAGACGCGAATATATAATGTATATTGTATACGCCAGAAGTATAAAGTGTATCATATTCTGGTAAATTGTTCATTAATAGCCGCCGTACGACCTAACAAATATATTTTTCTTCTAACGGAACATTTAGGGAGAAATATTCGCACAAACCCATTTAATAATAAAAAATGACGCTGCGAAATGTAAATGAAAATATTGCTTATAGTTTCAAATTATCATTTTAAAATGTTACAGTTATTACATCGAAATAAGTACACGCCTATTCGATCATATAAAAGATCATATATCGAAACTTTTCCCTTCCATAAGATCTCTGTTCGTATATCCAAATTCCAGGTTGCCTATCTGGGTAAGTACGCTGAATAGTCAACCAACCTTGTCATTGATGGAGGCTATCTGGTCCCACTCCTCTTTTGCGCGAGGCTGTTTGAAAAATCCATCTACAATGATTTTAGCCTGTGCCTGAGCCTTGGCATCCAGCGTATCGTCGAAATAACTCATCTCGTGAGATCTGTACCTATATTTTTAAATGACACCAGCAACAGTATTGAAGATATATTTTCTGTATTGCTGCTGTACTATAATAATCGTAACTTACTTTTCAATGTATTTACTCTGTTCGTAAGAATACTTGGACATGCAGCGGAACGCGAACACCACAAATATTCCTATCACGAGAGCAAAGGTCAGAAACCACCAACCTATTATGTGGCTATGGGCGCGCAGGTTCCGTGCTATCACTTCCGCAGGGCTCATGTCAAATTTAATAGGATTCGATCTAAAAAAATTCAGGTACTTTACTCAAAGCCCCAAATATGCACAAGCTTTTACAGCAGTGGTCTTCAAACTACTGTCCGCTGTAAGATTTATTGTATCGGTTAAAACTTAAAATATATATACATAGTAAATTAATTTATACACTTTTTTGAAACAAAGAGAGATAAATCCGGTGATATTGTTGAGTGTAACCATCTTTTCCATCAGAACGAAAAAATGCATTGCATCAGCAGCACTGATAATAATTTTGTGAGGAAACTTATAAAAATAAAAATAAATGCTCAAAACAGTTTTCAATCGACGAATAAGGAGTCTCACGAACTCACCCGAAAGCACACGGTTTAGGAACGCTCAAATTCCTATTTATGTCGTAATCCCTGTAAATGGTCAGACTATCAGGCCCTGGCCAAGCAGCGCACGCGTAGTAGTCACCCTGCGGCGAAGTAGAGAGAAAAATGCTGTAATTTTGATCTTGTCCATTTCGAAACGAAATATGAAAATTTAAACGTTACTCACTTTCAAAAAGGATATGACTATCCACGTGGCGGGAGCTAAGATGGCTTTCATGCTGATGTTCAAAAATATAAAGCAGAAGTGGAAAACACGTTTGCAGCCTCGTCCAACGCCTTGAGTCCGGTTACACATTCCTTCATGAAATAAAATATATGATTGAAGGTTATATACAATTCTGGATAGGAAAACTACCATTTTGTAGCATGGTACATTTACAAGCAACGATTGGCTGTGTGTGGTATTGCGTATTGTATCGAATGTACAATGTACCTCTTGTAAGCAAGGTCCGAATCCGGAATAGTAAAATCTCCGAAATCCGCACTACGTTTCTAGGGCCGATATGACACCAGGGGTGGAATATTCCCCATTTTTTCGTTGCATGTATTATTATTTCATACAAGTGAATGAAATTATTTCATAATACTGCTACATGTTATATTTGTGAATGGAATATCTATAAATTTCGTGGTAAAACTTGTACCCCATCTTCAAGCTCTTGTATTATACTGGTATTCAGTGTAAACGTATTCCAAATTCCGAAAGGTTCCGAGTACCCAAACACTGTCACCACGAAACATATTACAGTAAATGAGATATTCCCAACCTGTCGTTGCTAACGCGCCGAACTTGTGAATGGGCGTACTGTATGATTTGTTAGACTCTGTGGTGTTCTTTAATCATAGTAATTTTGGTAGTTTAATTGGACTTTCGTCCGGTGAATACAGATGCGCAGAAAAAAACTTTGAAATACTGGAAAACGAACTGGGCGAGTCAAAAGCATTGATAAATGTTATCTTGAAATGTATTAAGGAAGATTTTTGAGATTCCGATCACTTAAATTTAATCCAGGGCGGATATTCAGAACCTGTCATCCGTCCAGCGCGTAAATGACTGCACTGTACTGTTTGCGATTACAGTGGTTTAGCAAATATTGCAAGTTAATAAAAGTATAACAATGACGCATAGGAGCTCAGTATTGTAAAATCTACCTTAATATTCGAGACCCAAATTTAGCTGAGACTATGTCTTGTGAGTTGACGAAATTCGATGCAGTACAATTTGAAAGTTTCAAACCACGCACAGTTCTGAGTTGCGCGATGAAACCTCGTACCATCCTGTTCCGTCCCGCCCAGTTATTCTCTGTTACAGTGTCTTTTCTATAAATTATACTTTAGCGTGTAGTTGCACGTAATAATGTACGGAGGTACAGTATTATCCGCAGTTTCAGGCATTCACATAGTCTTGTAACGTATCCCCAACGAATAAAATGGAACTACTGTATTTAATTAGAACAATACTTACATGGCATTATCGCATAATAAATGTGCCTTAGCGAAAAATTTAAGATATAACGGTTTCAAACCGCGCGCCAAGTGATCAAATTGATGGGGGTGGGTTGCATTTGCTACAGGTTCCGCACAGTCCGTCCCTTCTTGTATATACGGTATAGTTCATACGATGATAAAGGTATTTCATTTATAACAGATGTTTTTTTGTGAACCTCCATTATAATTGTTGGATAATTTTAACGTATTCAAGTTTGCGACGCCATGTTATCGAATTTGTTATTCTATACTCTCTTGTCAGTGAAGCATGAACCACGGAACAGTACACGCTAACAAAAGCTCGCACGAATAAGCATATTCCCAGATACCCTTACTTTTGCCTTTTTTATTCTAGTGCGTTCTGTCTTGAGGTAAACCAACTGCCTCTGGTATGTAGTTTAATGACGTGTGTACTCTTGAACGATAAATACACACACTGTGGATGGTTTTGTTTGAAATGTCATTTTAGATAATATCATCCGAAAATAGGAACCTCGTACGACACTTATGTTTAGAAAGTTAGTTGTGATTAGAACCTGCGGCGGTTGAAGATAATTAGCTATTTTATTGGATCCTAAAATCCTTAAAGGAAAATACATTGCCGTTGTCTTTCGATTATCACCATACAAGGATATTATCCAATGCGAGTTTGGAAAAGTTTAAATAAAGTATTTATATTGTTAAAATAGTTCAGGGCTTCCCTTCAACGGGGTCCAGGTGAACCCCCTGGGTTCAACAACGCAGCTACATGGAGTCCAAAAAAATGTTGAATTATATTAAAATGGTGCATTTCATGGAAGTTGTTGGATAAACTGAAATATAAACTATAAATATAAACTGCTATATCAGTAGTTATGGTAAGCAGCAAGTAGACTAATTTGACTATCCCATATTCTGGCTAAATCGGCGATTGGGGTCCACAGCGAAAAAATCTCTGATATACTTATTTACCGATAAAAAATTGAAGTGAAACTTCGAACGAATTTGTAATTAAATATTACATATGTGACGTCAGGGGTCAAAGGTGTCTTTGATATAAGTAACTTGTTCTGTTCATATCAAATATAGTAATGCTATGTACTGAAAAGGTGACATAATCACAACCTGTCATTAGTCTCCATGTTCGTCGGTTGACAACGTATCCTACCACAAGCAAGATGGCTGCCGGTCCCCAAATAAATGTGCTTCCGTATATCTTGAAAAAAACGCAAAGATACACCTATTTTTGTGGAGGAGTGAGGAAAACACATCTCGAGTACAAAGTTAAATGGATACCTGGTTGGCAGGAAAGTTGCAAGGGCAAAAGAAGAAAATGAATTTAGTTATTTCCTCTGATGCGATGGTGACTCCAACAATTCCGAAGTTCTGAATGGAGCCCTTGTTGCTTTGACCAAATTTGCCTAAACAATATGAGTCTGTCGGTTAAGCTAAACAATAATAAAATTTAGTGATATAGCAAAGGTACATGTTAATCCTACATACATACCGAAGGCCCCGTAAATCTGCGCCATCGCGATCTACCTTTATCACCGTAATAAGTTTACAGTATAAAGGCTTTACCACTACGCACTGCTATGTATCTAGAAAAAAGTTTTGAAATGAACATAAAACGTGGCATCACGGAAGTTCAAACCAAAACAGTAATAATAAAGAACTCTTGCTTTAATAGATATCTTCTCTGAATGCCTAAGAGTTAATAGACCATGTAACAATGTCGTGAACGTAAAACGCAAGTTAGTGTGTCAATGCATATAGGAGGAACGAAAAAGATTCAAAATAGCCACACAGGTTTCGTTGCACAAGGATAACTCAAGATTGGCATTTTTGTAACCAAAATTTATAAATCTAACTTATTTTGGTTTGGTAGCATGAAATTCATACACTCTTTTCATAAATTGCTCGATTCAGTTCCCGTTCTGGCTCTTTCTGGGTTCTTTGGCTCTCTTCACACTGCTTGAATTAGCTTTGCCACATATTTACATTGTCCTTCTTCCTTTCACGAATGAATACTCTTGAAAGCCTATGCAATAGCTCCTCGATTTGTATAATCGACAGTACTTGCCACAGAACAGTTCTTATTTATCGGATGTATGCATTTCACTCTTAATAGGAACACGCCCCTCGTTTGGACCCACTTGTGTTAGAGGTAATCCATATTGTTAAAAAACTACTTAAAATATACTATGAATCTGTCTTTTTCTGGCTCATTATCTGAATTTTCGCATTTTTTCTTACCATAGTATACTGCGATGTAAGCTGCCTTAATTTCAGGGAGTGTCCTACAGGTGCTCTTATAAATATATCAACGTAAGTAAACTGTCTGTACAAATTGCTCAGTCCTAAATCGACGATTTAAATAGCTATAGAATGATATACATAGGATTTGGATAACTAGATATCATAATACGTTGTTGGGTCATTGTAAACTTTCTTTCAACCCTGTCTGTAACACTACTTACTTATTACGTGGAGTTGTGTTCAGTTTTTCATAAGTAATTAGCCTTGTTTATCTCAAGACTTTTGCGGTGAACGCTTGCGGCCAAATACAAGACAGCTGATAATCATATACCCATCAGCTAAAGGCTGACTTTGCTCTGCCATATAATGTTGCCAGCAATCCCTCTCTAATCCGTTGACGGAACAAAAAAGGTGAAATAAAAGAACATAAGAACCTGTATCACCGTATCGCCGCGCTTGAACGAGTATGAATGACGACCATAAATTATTATAGAGAAGCTAACCACGGTGTTCTATTTCTAACTTGTCAAAAGCATGAAAAGATAAAGTGAAACTTATGTCACGGAGAAAATTGGAAACGTGCGCAATGCTGTTTTTTTTTCAAAGAGGAAACTTGAATGTGAGTTAGGCGATACCTATTACTTTGGCGATATGGCTGAACGGTTCCGACGGTTCTGCATTACGACTTATTTCGCCTAAAAGCGTACAATTGCCGAACATAATAGGCCCAAAAAGTGAACACTACATTTTTGATACAAATAAAAGCTTTGGGTGTGTGTGCTGTGACAAAATCCACCTGAACTGTTACCTTGCTATTACATAAAATTGTACGTAGCACAGTAATACCATCTTCCATACCCCGTACAAATACACACACACACAAAAGGTTAAAAGAAACGCTAGTTTTGGATTTTAAGATAGAAAACGTTCGCATTGCCTACTATAATAGTACAGTACTCAGTAATCCCTGTGGACGTTTTATACCCCTAATACACTGGTCATAAAGGAACAAGACCGTTTCCGGTAGGCAATCGATCGAACTGTAAAGTTTGGGTACCACCTGGCATTCTGCAGCAGTGATATTGACTACAGGTATTTTAAAGCGCTGCTGTATCACTAGTCGCCTATGAGTGTACCATTTGATCGTCTGAGGGTAACAACATTCGACGCAAGATGGCGCATTAAAACAGAAGACTTCAAAATACTGTTGACTCTCGATTTTCCTGAATAATTCGGGGGAATACCTGTCCGCATGATAAGGTCCAAATTCGGTTTAGCTTCTGACTGACACTAAGATGCACTTTCTTCCTATTCTCACCTCTTCCTCTCGAAGATATTGGTACTTACAAAAAGGAATTTGAGTAACAATAAGTATGAAAAGTAGGAGTACACACTGCTACCACGACCGCGTTTCCACTGCGTCTAAGAGCGAGCGCTTTGGAGTTTGTTAGAGCAAGAGTTGGATTTAGACTCTCCGAAGGCTGAAGTACAGACTCTATGGGAGGAACATGCTATACTTCTTAGTCTAAATTCTCCATATATATTGCATACTACAGTTACTGTTATCTCTCTTTAGCGACTACATTATTTGAATGTTCAGAAAGCATTGATGTGGGATGTGGGACATTTTATACCACGTTACTGGTGTGATCTCAGTGATGGCGATAAAGGAAAACGTACTCCTCACTCATCAACCGAGTGTATAATGGGAAAATGTGTGAGAAAGTACGAAAATCTTACAATCGGTAGCAATACACAACATGGATGCACTCATTAGTACTACTGCTATAGCTTTGATTCTTACTTAAGTGACAGCGGTAAGACTCGCTCTGTACAGATTTTACCTTACAAAAATTATGTTTTGTATGATCGTCCTTTAATGGTAAAAATAACATTTGTAACTTAAAATAACCTTTTGTACTGCATTGTCCATGTTATGATGCTCCCTATTTTACGTCAAAATATGTCTATGCATTCTGAAAAATGCAATATCGTCAACTTTGCACATGCCCAGTACTTGAAACGATTTCTCCCCAAAACTGTAAGATTATATAGTAATTACACTCATAGAGAAGTCACTTCATGTATATTTTACCGTTAGATTTCTAATGAATAATCTAATTCAATAATCTAATTCAATAATCTAATGGAAACCGCGTTTCAGTCGAGGATTCCGACCTCACCCCTTAGCCATAGTCCTATCCCTGAAATTTTCGAATCACATGAAATAACTGACGAATACGAAGATTTCACGAAATCTCTAGCTTCACAATCTTACCGCAACCTGTATATAATATATATTCAGTGTATATCTAGGCCTACAGCTAGGTCTAATCATAATGCCGGTATCGCACGTGTGATAACGGCACTTACATTAATTGCGCCGAAAGACGTGTAATTACAACGGCAAAGCTATATTGCCCTGCCTGGCGGAAAGCGTTACAGTCCCGTGTTAGGCTGTAGTTAGCCCAATGTAATTATAATAATCTTCCGACACTCTTTTGCTAGCTCCATTGACTCAACGACTCCGATCATTTTTGATTTCCGATCGATGACTTCAGGTTAACAGTACCAACAAAAGAAGACCGCTTAATAGTAGAAGGAAGTAGGACATGTGAATTGAAAATTGGACTACTGGACAATGCTTTGCTCGTAAAACAGTAAGTTGGTCATTTTATTGTCAAGTTATGCTTTTATTTGTTTGAATGATATTTATCTTTGTCATTGTAGCCATACATTAGTGTGCTTTACACACGACTAAGTGCAGAAAAATACAAATAGGTTACAATAGGTTGACCGGGATAAAATAAATGAATTTTGTTGCGCACCGTCCAATCGTCACACGGAATAAATGTCGTGAGAGAATATTTTGTTTTGGTTAGGTTTGATTGCTGGGATTAGTGCAGTTTTGGGCTTGGCTTCTTTGTATAAAATTAAGATGCTGATTAATTTCTATTGCTGGCAGAAACCTTACGATTTGGGACGCACTTGCTACCGCTACCGCGTGTGTCTGTCATTTGCGTTATGCATGTAAATAATATTCGTAAATTGCAGAGTAGCATTGTGACCTTGTTTCATACCAAGTTGGCATCACGTTATTTACAATCCACAACAGGCTGAGGTACAAGACATTCGATTACATTTTTCTTGCTAACGATTAAATGAATCCATTATTACTAAGCCTCAACAATTTGGACGTAATTGAAAGGAAACTCATCCGAAAATCCCTGAAATATTGCTTTCAACTAATTGGAACTATCGTACATTGTTAACAATTACGTATCGCAATTATTATCTTGCGTAGGCAACCAAGAAAAATTTCCAAATTACAAGTAAAGCTGACCACCTAATTTAATCATTATCAAATGGAAGTTCCGAGCGTGGATTTATAAGCGCCTGACGCATATTTTTCTTGGAGGAATATTGTAGTTAGGTAACAGACCGCCCAGAGAACGTCTGGACACGTTAAAGCTTGTAGTTTCAGGTTAGGCAAGATAACCAGTACGGGGGTTACTTTTGTGCCGTGGTAGGGTTCTC
>QXVX01005134.1:0-28884 GCA_013436065.1 Halocynthia aurantium | reverse complement strand
AAAAAGGGGGGGGGTTCCGACCCCCAAACCCCCCCCCCTGGCTACGCCCCTGCTGCTTGTACTTTCGGATTAAAACCTTTGAAGGCTTGCAAAATAAATATTTGCTCTTCTTCTTTCGTAATTAAGTTGAAACTAATGAAATAGCTAGCCCTAAAGCCTGAACATTAGTTAGGATTTTATTTTGGTAAAAATTTGACACAACATCTGTTTGTTGTCCTGCGCCACATAGTTGAGTTATTAAAAAAACTATTCAACTTCTCAATTTCCACTTATTTCATAGTCAAATTTTCTATATCTTCGTGTTAATCCTGTCTGGAAAGCTTCATCACAATAACCATATTTGCAGAAGGACTGCGCTGATTACGATCCAGTCGAAGCTAGAGGCGGACAAAATCTGGGTATTTCAGGAAACGCAAAACCCCGGGCTGGAATGGCTCCAGCTAGGAGAACAGTGGCCACAGGTAAGAAAAACATCCTTTCCGTTGACAAAAATATCTATTAACAACGATGTTCCTTTCATAACATGAAATTGATTTACTTTAAGAGATTTGTATTGTGTTGTACTTATTGCAGTACCTGGACTGTGGTTTTTCTAAGGTTTGGTATGAGATTAGAATCTGATATATATACCAGAAATCCTGATGCTGGTTCTATACATACAGGGTGTCCCAAAAAAATGTATACACAATTTGGATGATTATAACTCACTCAAACTTAGTGGAGTGTAATTTGGAGTTGGGGAATTTCATTTCCAGGAATATGGAGCACCCCTCCACTACCAGCGTAATGTGGGAGACTATCTAGACAAAAATTTGCAAAACAAATACATAGGGAAAATAGCTAGTACTGAGTTCCCCCACCTTCACTAGAAGTGGCCTTTTTTATGGGGATACATGAAACACGAGGTGTATGGCACGAAACCAGTAGCAATCAATGAGCTGAGAGCAGCGATTGAAAGAAAATGTACCCAAATACCAAATGTGAGTATAGTCATATTGACCACTTTGATGACCCTTGATCAAAAAGTATATCTTTTCTTGAAAACATACCAATGCATGTGAAAATTGATGATTATATTTCATCGAAGTATCGATTCTATACCGACTTCCCATAGTCCTGATGAAAATCTCCAGTTTGGTGCCAATAGCTCTATATGTGTGAGCTTGGAATGTTAGTGCTGTTGCTGGTGGTTTGTACCTTTGACTAGCATTTTGCTATGTCCTGAAGGGGTTTAGGACTTTCAATACGTGTATTATATGCTCTTCATAAATACAGCCATACCTTCGTTTCGATTTACAATTTCTATTAATGCTCAGTACGACCCATGCACAGAAAATCCCATAACAGCTCTGCCAATGACGAGGAAAAGGAAAATTCAGAACCGGATACCCCGGCTCCACGATGTGAATATGTGTGGTCCTTTCCTGCAGTCTTAATAATTTGAGTGGGATGTTGATATTTGGACACGCTCACACGATTATATATTGTTTTTTTTTTATCACTTTTGAGTTTATTTTTAGTTCTATGCACATAGCACTGTTTGTTTGACGAGGCTCCTGAATCAACATGTAAATACAACAAACGGTTCTCACTTTGTTGAAGTTTTTGTTGACAGTCTATCTGTTCATACGTGTTAGTTTTGTATTCTTTCTATAAATTCTCAAATTTGTCAAAGGATCCAATCCAACGCATTAAAGATTACCATAACTACCAAATGCCTTGTAAATTTCAGTTTGCATGATTCAGCATTGCGACATTATATTTCTTCAAGCGCAGAGATTTTTTTGCAGCTATTTTTTTAAAAGAAGATCACAAGAAAAAATAATAGGAAACAAACTATTACAAATTTTTATTTGTTTATTGCAGTGATTCATAAAACTGACAACACCGATTTAGGTCAATTTTAGTATCGTTGGCTTGACACATTATCGATTTTCGGCATTAAATTTTAGGTTCCGTTTGCAGTACGCTTAGGAGAACGTTTCTCAATCGTTAAAAAATGGTAATAAAACGTTTACCGTAATTATTAGCATGATAATGAAAATCATTCCTGTTCATGTTGATTCAGAAGCCTCTACAATATCACAAATGATTGAAAAAGGTGATCGTGATAATAATAATGTCAGTGCTCTTAACTATTTCTTTTTCTCGCAGCTCCTCGTGCAGTTTCGAAAACAAGTATCTCCACCGCTGGAGCACGAAGAACGGTGGCATCAACCAACTCCCAAGAAGTCACTGGACTCAAGCAAGATTTAGTGGAATCAAGAAAACAGGTTTGCTGATTACATACATGCATGGCAGTGGCAGTATCTTTCATAGTGCTGAAGGAAGAACTTGAATGTGGCACTCCGCAAATAATCATTTATTTCATGAAAAGATTTCACTGGCGATAATTGGTATTATCAACCGTCAAACTTCAGGTGTAATTATGGAGCCCCACTGTCCTTCAGTACCCAGGGTAACTGCCCCTTCTACCACTTCCTAGCAACCGCCCTGATGAAGTTACTAAAAAAATAGGGCACGAATCCTATTTAAAATTTGCTTGTGGAAGTTGGCAATCGGCATTTTCATTCTCTCTAATTCTGCCCTACTGAAATAAATCATCTAATGTGGTAAAAGTGCCAGTTCTTCCAACTTGAACTGTACCGCTTATGTCGAACAGCATTGAATTGACGATTTATTCACTTGGATGATAGGAATTTTAAAATCGAAAACTGTTTTTAATGGCCAACCTACGTAGCTTGATAGCTGGATATAATATAAAACTAGTATGAACTGCAACTGAAGAGAAATCCCCTATGGCGTCATGTCAACAATCATTCGTGTGATATATTGAGTGACATATGAAAATTACTTTATTCAGGTTGAAGAATTCCAAACAACGATCGAGGCGTTGGAGAAGGAACGGGATTTTTATTTCGCAAAACTGAGAGATATTGAACTTATCTGTCAAGGATTGGAACCGAGCGATGCTGACAACGAAGTAGGAAAAGACCTGTGTGATAAAATTACCGAAGTTCTATACGCTACTGAGGTTTGTACTATTCAGCTGCCTAAGTAATTTTCATGATGAAGCACGTATACATTCTTGTTCAGGAGGGATTTGGAAATGGAGAGGACTTAGAAGCACAGGGAGATATAGGACAAGAATAAGATATGAGAGTTATGATGTGGTTGAAATTTTTCGTTTAGTTGGCTCAATATAAGTTCATAATAAAATGTGTGTTTAATCTGTTGGGCCAGTCTCGGTTCCGCGCTTCTGTTAGCCCAGTAATAGTGTTAGTATCTCGGCTTGTTTGTGCTATTGTAAGATGAAGAGTACAGGTTTATCATGGTTCAGGGAAAGCAGAAGCCAGTGCTGTCAAGCAGCAGTAAGAAATCATGTAGGTTGGCATGTATTAAATGTGCACTCACAATCAATATAGTGTAGATTATTTACCCAAATGCACTATGCACAGATTAGATAGATTTATATTCCATCTGAAGTTGCAGGTACAGATTTGATTCACTTCGCTTATTTGGTTGCAGTCGATTGCACGTATAGTTCGAGGAAATTTATTGCTTATTACACAGCAAAATCGGGTAGGGTGACTCAGCTAGACAGCTTTTCTACTCTTTGTTCTCCACGTTCTACGAGAAGCGGTTTCATAATGAATATAATAACGATATTTTCGCCGAAAAACTCGCAACTTAGAGACTTAGTGGTGCAGTTATATGCTAGACTACGTATTTCACCTCCTTGAAAAAATGGGATTGAAGAAATTGCCACCCTGTAGTCAGGCTATTAGAAATAATCCAGAACCGAAGCAGGTGATTTCGAGCAATTGTAAGAATCGTAAAAATCTACTTCAACACAAGACCATTACTAAATAATCTTTATCCTAGTGGAGTATTTAGGATGAGGGAGTTTGCTACTAGTAGATGTCTTCTCATCTATTGTATCAATGCATATACAAAAGTGTATATTTATATCAGAAGTGGAACAATTCAATCACCAATGGATTGAGTCCAGAGTTTTTCGATTACTGTTTATTTGGCCTACTTGAATGTGTAGAATGTCATACATGAATTAAAGTTATGGGCTATTTTGTGTAATATATTACTAAACTTTTCCTTATAGTATTTCCTTGTGCTATAAATTTGGTATACTGCTTAAGCTTGTTCATCTGACAACCGTGCTGTTGCAGAATGAATTCTGTGCATGTTTTTACCTCTATGTAACCCAGTCTGTTTAATGAGCAATGATATCTTTGACCAGGGTTTTCGATTGGATGCCTGGGAGGTTTCTGATTTCAATCAGAGATTTCATAATTTTAAAACCTTGATTTTGATTTGAAAGGATGAATCTGTGATTCTTATTTCATCAATTATATCAAATTTTGTATCTTGCAGGAAGGATTCGAGCCCCCTGAAGAAGGAGATCTAAATGGGGTCGATGATCAATATTAAAAATTTGCAGATAAACTCCTAATACAAGTGAACTACTCAAAACCTTCGCGTACTTCCATGATTGCTCTTGCTCAATCACTCTCTTTAAATTATGATGCCGTGTGTGTAAATCTGCTTTCAACTGCTACTGCTCTACTGTCAGATTTTCATCACTGACATTGCCTATCAAAAACATTCTCCAAGCCCTCTTGCAATGCATGTGCAAATCCATTTATGGATGTTGTTTTTCTTGGTGTACTTCTTACATTTTCCTAACTTCGTTTGAGACAAGTTATTCACTGATTTATTGGCAACCTTTAATTGAGAACTAAGTTTGTGTAATTTTTCAGTTGTAAACCTATGTATATAATTTCTTTTCACTGTGTATATTGGTATTTGATAGCACGTGATGAGCATTGAAATGTTACAAATTAGATAAGAAAAATTTCATGATACTTATTGTTGGTTGATAGTGGCATTTCTTGTTGCTCGGCACCTACAGGCATACCTACTAACCCAATAGCTTTAGATTGTTTGAATATAAATTAACATTTGCATGCTTGTCATTCAAATTCCACTAGTTTGTTTTCTTTACTAAATAAATAGCATTTTTGTTGAGTTGTTTCGTTTTTAGCAGAATAACCTTCTTGAGTGACATAATATAGGACTTTAAGGGGAAATCATAGCTCTTGTGAATTGGGAAATAGCCATCACTGTATTTCAGATTTAAGTAGTGCATCTGCTTGTACAGGTGAAACTCTTGTCTGTTAATTCTCCAATAATATTCATTACCACTCAATTAAATGATTTATCCAGTGATAGCACTTCAGTTTTGAATATGTTATTATCAATACATAGGCCCACTTGACGGCAATTACGAGTGTACAAAGTCATATATCAAAGAGCAACTAATCCTATGTAACAGACTTAACTACCTACTTAATTTAAATCATTTATCTTTCACATAAGAGGAACCTGTTCAAATTATAGCTGACCTATAGCTAATACTAATAGTTGATATTAGTATTATATGAAGCACATGACTTGATTGTCCCTGGGTTGTTTCCAATACCACAACAGTTAAGTACAGATGTAGTTCAAGTTTTCATGAGGTTGGATAGTTTATGAACATATTCATCAGTATATGGTTGAAAAGTTCCAGCATCCCAAGACTCAGGCAGTTGAGAATTCAATGTAGATCGGTATAAAAAATTCAAAACCGATGCTGAATCATTCAAATGGTTGTCAAAATATTTCTTGGGCTGTTGGATACAAATGGAGCTGCAAAAAATTCAGTGGGTGAACTTAATAGCAGCATTGTATACTGATCAAATACTGTATATCTGGTATTTCTACCAGTGCATGTTGGCTAGATGAAAGCCCCTTCCCTTAACATTGCAAACAACTCAATCACCAGTTATGAATTAGAGCACAAATTTGAAGTGGTTCGCTGAACAATCACTTAAGGGTGCTGCTACTAATACTGTTTCACAATTAGATGTACTGTATAAAGGCGTTGCTTTTATTGCACAAAGAAAAGCGCCAAGTGAAATCCCCAGCTACCACAGTCCATATGAATGAATGGACAGGATTTAAAGGAAGTTGGTGAAGAGGGATTGTTATGGTGAGGTAATGGTGAGATAGCCTACTCTAACCCAACTTTGTCTTTTGAAGGTTGGAAGTTGGTTTCATAAGGCTTTTACCCAACATCCGATTCTACCCAAGTACATGAATTACATAATAATGAACTAAATTTTTATTTGCCGCTAGTTTGCGCCTTTTCACGTCTTGTCTGGCAGGGTATGTGCGTCGTTTGAAGTCTGTACAATGTACAGCACAAAAGAAAAAAATACCTCAGTGTTAGATACGATACACTTGTGTTGATTTGTGTTCATCGCTTCGTGCTGATCGTACTCTGGTAGTTTAGATCGTACTTTCATGATATAAGAACAGTGTATTCGTGTTGCGTTTTGCAGATGAGATCACAACATACTATATAAATATCTTAAGACTGCTAGGTAATATTATACTTCAGGATACGGAATTTATTTGACATGAGCGTTTCTCAAACCTCGTCAATCACGAACTTAAACGTCATGATCTACGATTCTTTGACAGTTCAACGATGAACAATTGTTACCTGCAGGCATATTCCTAAATGAGAAATTAAATCATTTTCTTTCTGTATCAGCAGTAGAACGTAAAACATAATTAACAGTAATCGTAGTTTACTATTCAAGAAAGTAAGAATGTCAGAATTAATTACAACAGTATTGGTATATGGAGTTCTGTACCCATTTGAAAATTATTTTCTCTGTGCGAATAAGCAGCAGTCATTTTAGATTTTGATTCTTGTGATTTTTGCATGTTATAGTTTTGAGTTATTACGGATTACAATACGGTTTTTTAATTACTGATTCTTGTGAATCAAAATTCAGTATATTGATTTGAGACAAGGCCTCAATGATATAAGAACCATCATGCTATGTGCATAGCTAAGGAGTTAAACTGTCCTATCATTTTAGACAGAGTCATAAGTGAGAATTACTTCCTGCATGACTTTTGTATTGCTTTCTTATTTCTTTATATATATATGAATTATATGTACAGAAATAAGGTGTTGGGGTTCTAATATGAGTATATTCTAACCAAACTTAACTTCTATTTTACGTCAGGCAGTTAGTAGTTGAAAACTTCCTAATTATATAAAATTATATCTATGGGTAATGGGTGCTTTTATCTTGTGTATCCTCAGAATCCGGTCTACTAAAACTTGAGACAAGCCATCAAATTCCCCTTCAATCTGCACACCATAGTAACACCAACTAAAGTTTGATATATTATTATATTAACAGTTTTCTTGAGAAGTTACCCATGTATTCGTTGTCCCCTGTGTGAGATCAAATTCAAAAAAGCGCTCAGTAACCACAGTTTGATTTTTAAATCTGTAGCATCATTATTCAGCCATTATGTGCAAGAATAAGAGATCATTCCTGATTTAGGTGCCTCATTTTTGTTTATGTAGTTTTGGCTGGTCAGTTTTAAATACCATGTTCAATGTACGGCTTGAGTTGTCCACTGTGCAGTGCTGTGTTGACTTCCCACTTCTACTATAATTAGAGTAAAACTGCAGTGTTCCCTCTTGGATTAGGCATTCCATTTTTTTATATATTTTTATGAATGGTTACTGTGAATTTTTTACCATTTTCTTATAGTTTGGTAGCATCTGGTATTCCACATTGAAACATTAGAATATTACCTTCATTATGATAATGTCTTCAAAAGAGTGGATTGAAGAAATTTCTTGTGGTATTGGCAGCATCAACATGCTTATGAATTAATAATAGAAACCGTAACAGTTGCATGTCAAAAATGTCAAATTAATTCTACCATGACCGTCTAGTATACGAGCATTTGTTTGCACTGCTGCGAAAGGTTTCCTTTCCCCGTTCTTACCCTCTCTCGTTCTGATATTATCTTACCAGATTAGGGAAAGATTCTTTCCCCATTTGGGTGGCTTTCTTAACTGGCAATTAACTTGCAGCAACTTTTTTAAAAAACAACCTGCGTTTACTGTGAACAGGAGAAATTCGACACTTTGAGAATTTTTTACCCTATATGGCTGGAGACAGTGAGAACATCGGTGAGAAAGCTCTCACGGGCTTCAGTGTAGTTTTCACTGACCCTTAACACTGAAAAGTGAAACGTATGCTCTTTAACATGCTCAGAAAGGTTTGTTATGTACGCTTCCATTTATTTTAATGCATTGTTGAGTGGTAATATGTCCCACAGATAGTTAATTAGCTATTATTCTGTAAGCCCATGCTATGATAACTTGCGGGATGTTTGTAGGTGATATGTTTAGGTGAAAAAAAAAACAGTAGATTTTGATGCAATCTTTGGGTGCATAGAATGTCATTGAACAAAAGCAAGGTCACACTAATTTGAGGTTCACATTCAGGACAGGGCAAAAGGGTTCAATGACCCATCAGGTAATATCTGAGATCACAATACCTTAGCATGCATGAAATGCGTGGTTCCATTTTATACAGTACTTGTGTTTGTGTGAGCAAGTCATGCTCTCCACAAGATCAATTTGCCAAAGTGTTTGTCACAACTTGTCAACAGAAACCAATTCATCAGTTATTTTCTATTTGTCTCGAGCTTTATGGTATCAACCTCTCGTCTAATTACCGTACGCTGTAAATTTCTGAATGTTATGTTTCGTGTATTTTCTTTATTCTGTTAGCTCGAACTTCGCAGTATCCCATTCCTGTGGAAAAATCGCCAACCGTAACCGATGGTGTAATGTGTCTATTTACGTTTGATGGAATATCGTCGTTTACGGTGTACAAGACGGATAGTTTTAGTTTTTTTTTAATAGTTGAATTGCGGAATGCTGTACTACAGTGATTTTTAAACATCGACTTTTGAGGAACTAGGAACTTTGTTTCCATTGTTCCAATCTGTATCGTGGTATAAATATGCAGTACGGATCAATTGTACAGTACGATCTTCTGTTTTTAATTTCGGTAGCTTGCTGGTATGAAGATCAAAGTTTTGTTATTTGGGCGAGAGGTTAGACGCGAGGTACTCGAAAAGTCGACCTTGGTTGGTCGTTAAAAGAATCCTGTTTTGCTAGTTACGCCAATAAAAAGTCCTCCTCATACTTGACTCCAGATAATCCGGTTCAAACTGGTAACATTGCGCACTGTTAATTCCAATAACTACGTAATAAAGGAAATTGAAAGGAATATTACCGACACCAAAAATACGTCTAGTTGTCTGACAAGTTAGTAGATCGTGGTAAGATCTCTACACTCTTTTATCCGAGCCTTCGAAGTCCGTATATTTTCACCTCGACTGTTTACCTTACAATGATCCCACGCTAAACATTTTGACGGTAAAATATTTTTTAATTTCATGAGATGACGCGACTGGTTGTTTATTTATGGATTAGTAGCGGAGGTCATGAGAATTTTTGTGTTAGCGTGAACCCGAGTCTGTCCCAAGGCGAATAATAATGAGCTAATTTAGCCTACAAATAGATACCGTTTTTTTCATGTTTTTCGAATGATTTTTGTTTGTGATAGTGATTGTTTGTTACTCAACGAATCGGTTCGTTCACGGGGTTATGTATGTGTCAAAGGTTCCGCGTAAAATCTAAAATCGACTCCTGTTTTTTATGGGACAGCAAAGAACATTTCAAAAATAGATCTCCACTCAGTNTATGGATTAGTAGCGGAGGTCATGAGAATTTTTGTGTTAGCGTGAACCCGAGTCTGTCCCAAGGCGAATAATAATGAGCTAATTTAGCCTACAAATAGATACCGTTTTTTTCATGTTTTTCGAATGATTTTTGTTTGTGATAGTGATTGTTTGTTACTCAACGAATCGGTTCGTTCACGGGGTTATGTATGTGTCAAAGGCAGGGGCGTAGCCAGGAATTTTGAAAGGGGGGGGTTCTGAAATTTCTAATTGCCAAGTTAATTGTCAATCGCCGTATAATGACGTGAATTTGTTAACGAATCGAAGGCAACATGGTTCCGAAGGTTCCGACCCCCAAAACTTATTTTACCATTACCATTTACTGGCCCTCGCATTCATCGGCCTTGTTTGTGTATCATCGTATTTTATTGCTTCTGTCAGCGTAAGTCCACGTTTGCAGTGGTTTCGTGTTTGTCTGAGCTGTTCTTCTGTACTTCGTGTAATTTGCCATTCGAAAACATAGTGTTCGTTAGTTTTTTTTAACTCGTGATCGATAAGATTTACTGTAGGTAAGATTTTTTTAATGTGTATCTGTATCTGTGTATATTTCCAGATAACACTTTCTCCCATAATTTCATCGAAGGACGCTCTGTCATCAGACACTTTTGCGTCATTTGACCGTACCCGAGTATCTGGTTACTCATTGTTTTGTGTTAAGTTTGAGGGAGAGTGATTTTCTTCACCGAAAACAATATATTCAGCCACAGCTTAAGAGTTCAACTTATAATACAGCATTCCACATCTCGTTTGATTGTATTGTCAGCATAGTCTTGAATTGTAGCACCGATGAAATCTTCGGTGCATAGTAAATATGGAACTTTGTATAGAATGATTACGAATCCGACTTAGTTGAAGACAGACCATATTGGTAATTCTATTTTTATCATGAAAAAAAGGAATAAAACCGGGAATCAAAAGTGAATCAAACCAAGTTCATCCGAGTGTGTTGTCGGGTTGACGAAGTTTGTTAGATATACATTAGTCGAAGAAACCAGATTATCGAGGTTACATGCGTGGCTAAGTCGGTTGTTCGGTTACTTAGATATGAAGTTGAAATTAAACTGTCATAATAATTCTATAACTTTTCGAATTTGGTAATTTCGCGCTGAGATTTTGAGTGTATTTTTTTCTAACAAGTTGGAAAGAGCGACACCAAGTGTTTTTTTTTATCATCAGACGTGTTACAGTATTTGACGCTCGAAAATCATCAAACTAGCCATCATGTTTCTGATATGTCAATAATATTTCATGCTCTCGCATGTGGAGATTATTAACTCGTTCCTATAACATTATGTTCTTTGCTATTCAGAGTTTAGTGAGTGTTTGGATAGGGTGTTTGCATTTGGTATAGGATGTGCACGACATTCCCTTTATTATTTTCACCCTCAGTTCTCATTGAATGAATGTTTTCATCGTATCGCACTTTGAACCTGTTTTAAACAGTTACTAGTTTGATAGCTTTGTGGCCCTTTTCCCGCCTAATATTGTATTACGAACGATATTGACTCGATTTAATATTTAATGATTTATCCCCTTGTTCGTCACCTACTTAAAGCAGACTCTTAAGAGGATTACGGAATTCATTACCGAGTTGAAATTGTTGTAGCTTCCTGATAATGTAGTCGACCGTGCATAAGTAGTATTAAATCATTTTGCATTTTTGTACGCTGTATGATGAGATTAACATTTGTAGATGTCCAGATCGGCTTATCATTCCTTTGCTGTCTTGCGTTGTGTGTACGTTCTCTGGTTTCCAGTTCTTTTCTAGCTTGGAAGAAGGTGTTGTTAGGTGGTTATATCGAGGTTTTAAGAAATCTGTATTCTTAGAAAGAGGATGTTCTGTGAACTTGTGATTCTTTATAATAAACTTCAAAATAATTTTTGTAATAATGTCTTATCATTGTTTATTTAGCTATGAGTTAAGGGACGATTTCTTGCCTTGGACAACAAGGCTTTGTTCGATATTTCCTCAACGAACTTCCTGGAAATTGGAACTGTTGTGCGAATCGAATTGCCCCAGATGATTTTTCCCTGAAGTTCTTGTTTCCTGTTTATTTTAAGCGCCTATCTTATGACTTCTCCATACAGTATGCTTGAATGCCTTTGCTGACGTTACATGAGAGAAATCAATTTACGATGTTACGACTAGGGAGACAGCTCTTACTTTGGATTACAGGTTTATTTTTGCCTACAAGTGTGTTTGCCAACATGTCGTTTACATGAAGGCCGAGCTTTTACTGAAATGTTCATATCTACGTTTGTGATTTCCCCATTGATTCAAAAAAAGGAGTTTTAGGCGAAGGGTATTAGTATTGTATAGTAAGGTTTTCCCTTTATTCGGTTTGTCTTGTCGACGTGCTGTTATTTTCGGTGACCGGGGAAATTGAATGATTGAGGTGCCGAAACTTCTTACAGACCACGTTATTAAGGCGCTTACGTAAGCGCTCTTGTTTGCCTTAATAAGTAGGTTAGCCTACAAACATCCGTAAGACTTTCGTTAGGTATAATTTTTTTGCCATTTTCTGCTATATCTCGTTTAACCGTAATATTTAATAATAGTCTACTGTCGGTTGTTAACTGTAGAAATTGTTGTGTATGTTATTTGTTGCTGATGAAGAAGAAGCAACGGATCTCAAGCTTTGTGGTTCTTATTCAAGGCAAGAAGTTTTCATGTAATTGAGATCCGTCTCTTCTTTGTTAATTCTCAATAATAAATGTGACAGCTGAAGCAGAAATAAGAGAGCCTTCCGATCTTTGTTTATAGTTGCGGTGGTGTGGCGTATCGAGTTCCTTTTACATGGATTATAAAGAATATAAAGTGACGTATGATTATTGAAGTACAGTGGATTATTTTTTCCGTGTTCGTGCTTATGGAGGGGAACGTAGCACATGTCCTGGGCTGCTCAAAGTCAGTCGCTAGTCGCTAGAGCGGTAGTTTCGGACTACTCCGGGCGGCATCATGTCCTACTGCGACAATGTGTCGATGTTTATTCCTGCATGTATTAAGTAGTGTGCGCGTTACAAACCAGCTCAAATGCCCGGCAGTGGCAATAGAAACTTCAACACCAGTTGGATTTATTAGCTACTTCAATTAAAACAATCTGCTCAATTCATTGCCACTAATTATATCGAATTTAAGCTTATTAAGTCGGCGTGGGGTACGTTCAGTTTGATCTCGGCCCACTGACCTATTGTTGCCTGTACTTGGCGGTGTTTGAGGTCACGCTAGATTGAACTTGATTGGGGAATATGTTCGTTATTGAATTTGACTATCAGTAAGAGTACAAGCAATGAGATTGAAAAAATGCCGTGGTAGTTTACGTCACCGCAGTTTAGGTAGGCGATTGTTTCGAATTTACGGCGAAATCTCCGCCTACATTTCGCGGGCTTTGCTCTTCACTTGTTGACGTTTTGTTGAGTGTGTCGTAAATTCGTGCATAACAAACACTTGGTCGATATGAGCAGCTGTTTCATGCATTGCAATTATGAAATATTCAAGTACTACAGAGTACTACAAAAAACACTGAAAACTACACATTTTGTGATGATACCGAAGAATTAATATGGGGATACCTTAAGTTCAGTCACATTCACCGAATTGGGAATCCGCCTATTTATCAGGTATATTACTTCCACTTTATCTTGGCGGATTGTAGAGTCTAGTGCTCAAGTCTTTAAGATGGTTCAAGTATTTATGACATTAGCATACCGTTCGTCTTACGCCGAGTGTCTCATTGTTCTGCTTTTTGCTGCGGCCCGGTAGCAGATACAGTCCAATTAACTAAAGTATTCTCGAATGTTTCGTATTTATTGAACACTGATTGTCGTATATTGTTATGCAAAATTTTCTCAAAACCGGTACTGCTACGATATTAATTATCGTCTTGAAATGATGAGGCATACAAATTTGTCAGCAATCAGTAAATATTTTGGGTCAATCAAACGCTGCCTTTCCATTCTAGTATATTTAGTTTGTTCGGACATTCCCTCGATATGAGTTAAACAACTGGCGCCGTATCACTGTCTGCCATGATTGACTTGAGTATCTATCTTGCGTTCTCAGTGAAACAACTGAGTCGTAAATATTTTCACAGTTATTTTCTGCAGATGTTGACTTCTGTGACTTCTGTATAAAGTACCAATAAAAATGAACTGACTAAACTACAGTAAACGATTCTCAAATTAAATGCAGATAAATATTGAACGTGCGAATCAAGTGTCTACTTCATGGTGAAGCTTTTTAGGAAGTTGTTCTTGAAGTAGAAAGACAAGCCGGGTATACGATTGAGTTATAATTTTCAACATTTTTTGGGTGTATGTGAGTGTTTAGTGAAACTAATACTAAACACTAAGATTACTGCCTGAAAAATCTGTGCTTATACACTCTGCGGTTTATGGATCATATTTCTTGAACCTCAAGTTACGCTTGATAAGGATGAGCGATATTCAAGGCAGTTTCGTGCTGGCGAACCGAACGGTTGTCTGCAATTATTCACTTTCATGCCGGTTTTGTAAGCTACAGTGTAAGACTGTATGTAAGCCTCATCATTCGAGAGGAAACTGCAGCAGAATACAGTGCAGTAATAATTTAGACGTGAAATGCGAGTATACTATAAAATGTTGTATGGTCGTGGTACTGGAGTTCAAGAGAGTTCTTTCTACTATGCAATGCGAGTGTCTTATAATTTTCAAACAGAGTTTTTTCTGCTAGATTGATGCTACAGATCCGCTTATCCGTTTTGTCTGCTTATGACCTTGGATAGGAGTCAAAATTGTTTATCGAATATAACGAAAAAGGCGGAATGGTACATGTTGCAATCAGCAGAATAATACATCGCCATCTGATCTAACGGCAAATCAGCAAATGCCAAATATAAAGCTTTGCCCTGGAGAATACATGATTCATTGCAGACGATCGTTAGTAGCTATTCGGGCTATGATTGTGATTTGCGTACCCTTATCGATTTGGGAGTCGTGTGAAATTGTTAACTAAACCTATGTACTGTATCATCGTTATCTTTTAAGCCATCAGCAGTCATTTATCTTATTATATCGTTCCGTTATGTTTGACCTTTGACTTATGAGATTTCATCTCCACTTACACGTCACCTTTCGTTCGATTTCTTTTAAATCTCAAATTATTTCGTTCCCTGGAGGATTGTTTTGTTACAACCTTCATGCACCGTATGGTAGATATATATTTGATATCAAACTTCTCTCTGGAGACCGACAATTTATGGATGCTTTTTTTTAACGTAGAACAACGGCATATTTTCGAGTTGTCACGCCTTATGTTGCGTGAATTACCTCTTGTCGGCTAATAGAGAACAAGCCCTACTAACACGGTCATTTTAGTAAACTGCTGTGAAGGGTCATTTGTAGAGAAGGATGTAACAAGATAAGAGCACATTCGGCAGTTCTCTTGGGCGAAAATGTTACGTTCGATGATGTTATGGTTCTATGCAGTTGGATGAATACATTCTTTCTTTAAAATAAGGAAAATGACAAGCTAAAACCTCTTCGATCTATTCGGCGCATACCTCATTATATATTCATCAGTTTTGTTTGTTCCAAGTTGGAATTAGTTGACAGCATCAGATTTTAAAGAATAGGCTGTATATCATGAATGTTATTTGTAGAATGGGCACTATTTGCAGCGAGCTATCTAGTCTCGTAAAAACCACGGGTGTTTGTTTTTCGATTCAGACCAGGCTTTTAGCGTTGTGTTAAATAAATTTGGATAGATCGTTAAAAGGACTAATTAAGGACGACATTTTTCCTCTTCAAGTTTAACTACCCGGTGTATTTTGTATTGTTACTGCGATGTAGGTATATTTTCAGCCCAACCCCACTCGTGATGTGTTACATATCAAATTCTTATATAAAAACATTTCACCTAGCTCGTTTTAACTCTCTAACCACGGAACCATCCATTTGTTATCCCATTAGTAAAATAAATGATTACAGTGGGAACGTTGATAATGGCCTTGAGCGTTTTCAACCTCGATATGACCAGAATTAAAATATATCACATGGAATCGATATTACAACGATCTGATTAGTATCGATGGTAAAAGGAAACATGAAAGCGTTTGGTATAGAGAAAAGAATCATTTTTATCGCCGCTGTTATTGTTGCTGTGTCGTGTTGTCATCTAAGAATATTGTATATCGCCGGTAATTGCTACTTTATGCACGGTATTTTTATTCCATTACTGGACAGATATCGGGGAGTGTTTCCTGTACGGTATTTTTTAATGGTTTGTTGAATACATAGTTGTTAAAACCATGTGAGGTCAGTATGGAAAAAGACATCACGTTAGTGGTCAGAGCGACAGTGCACCAAGTCCATTACTGTCAACAGTGTAACACATATATTATCGTTGCTTGTTAAACATTCGTGCGGCTATCTGTGTTGGGCTAGTTATCATTTTTCCTTTCTCCTACATACGATACTTCGTACCAGTAAATCCAAAACCAAATCCATAATAGTTAACAGCCAACATACTTGATTGGCATACTCCATTCATACAATGGATGATTGTTATAATACTCCAACTATAAAACAATAGAGTCGTTTATTTTTCCCCTTAGGTCGATGCTGTTTATTTGAGTGAGGCTTTCTGTATTGAATACTTACTTTATGCCTTGGTATTTACATAGGAACTTATATCATTCCTAGCTCAAGTTAATATATACCACAGAATTTTTCTAATTTTCTGTATTGGTTAGACCGTTAGAGCATATAACTTTATTTCACGTATCTGCTAAATGTGCACTAACAGTTCTTATTGTGAGCAAAGTGATGAAGATATCTCAGACTATAATGTATTATATTTGATATTCTCCTGTGAGTATATATCCTATACTGAAACTTTCATGTGATTTCATATGCGAGTTTGAAGTAAGGTATAGGTTCAAATTAATGCAAGTACGGTAAATCATGACTGTCTATTCCAGCATAAATTTGTTACAGTAGCTAAGAGTTGTTGTATCTGAGGCTATTATTCATGAATTGTAATGTCAGATAGCATAGTACTTGTTTGACTACTATATTGAAAATATACAGGACATAGGGAGAGAGAGGTCTTGGAATATTGAATTTATCTTTTCCTGTATTCATTATACAGCTGTGTAGATTCAGCTGAAAGATGGTATTATGAGGATTGTTTTATTGTAGTGTGTTGCATAATAAATTACTCTTATTGATATAGCAGCGTAGATACGATGTGTAACACTCAGAATTTCTTTTTCTTCAGTATGTGAAGTTAAGTTTTTGTTACATAATTTAAGATTTTAATTTGATTTTGCTGTTGGTAAGTCAATCTTTGTTACATGATGACAACTGCCGTTCCTTCTACGCCTGTGTCATTTGGCAAAAGTCCACTGAGAATCTTGAATAAAGGACCGGAATATTTCAGGAAGGACAAAATTTCTGGTAACAACTTCATTACTGAAATCCTATAGTGTAACTGATACTGATAGTATTATAATGAAATCTACGCCAGACCCATTACACCAGAGAGAATACTGAGAGACAAATAATTAGTTGAATGGCATTATTATTATTATTTCCTCCATCTTCTATTACTTCCTCAATACCCCGTAGAGATGTATTTAAATTTTAAATTTGCTATAGTCAGTTAACTGTATTGGTGGTAGATAGAGTCTTCCACTTTTACAAAAATGGGAATGGTATAAAATTATGAATATCTTGAAATATTTTTTTTCAAATATTAACAGTGATTTCATAATGATTCTATATTCTGCCATTATCCAGATTTATTTTAGTTTTCATTTTAGTATTCTGTAGAAAACCGATTTGTTCACGACCGTACTTTCTTAAATGATACAGAATGTATCAAATGGTTGGTTTCATTCATGATCAGTTCAGAGAGCATGTATCTTATCTATATTTCTGGAACCCACCTATCAAATGCATATAGAATTTTTGGAACACTCTGCATTTATCAGTAGAAAATATACATTTTTATACCGTGATGCTCAGCCTTTGATATTTATCTCCAGGAAACGAAAATCGTCGAAAAACTGCAGCTGAGAGACTAGAGGCCGATAAATTCAAATACGTTAAGAGCGAAGAAGTTAGACAAAGAAGATTTACTCTCGGTTATTGCATTTTCCCTACTTTGGAATATGTTTAATATGTTATGTTTATGCTAACACCATTGTTACCAGTTAAATTCAAGAATGTGTTACTTTTCTACAGAGCTGAGAACAGGGTCACCTCCTAACAATGACAGTACCGGCACCCAATCGATGGGAACCGCTTCTACAGGATCACCCACGAATATGGATGAAGATGATGTAAACGGTGGGAATGACGTCACTGGTGATTTCACAGCAGAAGATATCATGAACTCAATGGCGAACATCGCTCGGTACAGAGATATTAATGTTCAACCTCATCCGAGAACCCCAGTTTCTTCTAAGCACTTGCAGAAAAAGCCCCCGGTGAGCAACTGCAAGCCTGGTTTGCAAACTGGTCAAAACATTGCAGAGCTATCGCACAATATCAGTTCAAATCGCAGACAGCAAAGACTGAGAAACAAAGCAATTCGAAACTCGGAAAAAAGTACGCCAACTAAAAATACGTTGGACAATAACGTAACACCACCTAGTCCATTGATAACAAGGATACGAGAAAGGCTGAACAGTTCGAACAGTGGCAACCCGCATATTCATGGCAATGCCCATTGCCCTTCACCTAGCATCGGGAGAACCGCCGAATCTTTATCTCAAAAGACTTCGAAACCAGTGGCAACTATCGTTTCAGACGATTATCAGAAACAGCGTCTTACCAAAAGCCCTTCTGCTAGTGCGGCGCTTAATAACTATTTCAGCAAAGCCAAGGAAGGTATTAGAGCAGTCGCTTCGCTCCGTTCCAATAAATTGACAGATAAAGATAACATTTCTTCTGGTAGTTCTAAAGGTCGACAGTCGAGATCAACTGCGGTCTGTTCGGCTGACAGTAGGAGATACAGATCTGCCAGCGCCGGCCCGAATGTTGATAAGTCGGCCAGGCCAAACAAGTCTCCTGTGGACGCAGACGATAATGCCACGGACCCACTTATGAGTCCAAGGACCCAGCTCAAGCATGTGAGACAAAATTTGAAAAAAGTCAACATTACTCCTAGTTATAGCTACACGAGACGTTACACCAGCGCTGATGATCGCACCAAGAACAAATCCTCTGCTTTTAGCGTAATTCCTCCTGAAAACTCTAAAGAGAGCGACAGCAGGAAGAAAGTTGAAACGCCTACCGATTTTACTTCAACGGGCCAAGTCGATACAGAAAATAAGGGAGAAAAAATAAATCTGAGCAAGAAACCACCACTGAAGCCCAGACCTCAAAACAATTTTGATTCTACTTCTACGGCAGAAACAGACAGACTACAGACAAGCGACCCAGGCGGTAACGTTCGTAAAAGATCCGAATCTTCTTCAGCAAGAATTGATGTAGGCTGTGCAGATGTTGAAAACAAGGATCCGGCTTCTTCAAAACGAAATGGTGTCCAGAGAAATAATTCCTCCAGGTCGAAGAGGACTTCTTGGGATTTTGCCCATGCAATGGACTCTACCACCCAAGCAACGGTGGTGAGTAGATTGTGTGACGAAATGACTATATGAATTGGACTTTTGGTAGTTATTAAGTGGCTGCTTTTTCTTACAGGCTAAGTCGCAGACTGAGGCAACCACAACATTCCCGGTGACAATGGACAGCGAATCGAGCAGTAGCCAGGGTGGTAACAGCGGCCTGAGACAACGAAAGTCTTGGTGTCGGGTTCCTCACGAGAGAAAAAACAATTCGGTTATACGAATGTCGCTACCTGAAGGTGTGTTGACAATATATCAAGATCTATTTTCGTAGCAAATTGATAGAAATTGGTATTGATAAATAATGCCCTGTCATTTTGACTTTACATGCATACACTATATACTATACACTATGGTTCTAATGAATTTTGAACACATTATTCTTAAAGAATCTATGAAACAATTCCGAGATGCTAATTCGCATTTGATCAGCAACACTACGCCAGGCAAAAGGAAGAGCGTTGCAGAAGCTATAGAGGAGATCATCAATCCTGTATTTGAGAATCTTCAAGATGACAATCGATATTGCAACGCTTCTCCGGATGTCTCCAGCATGGATGGCAAAACTCTAGTGAACAGAGACAGCTTTTATGGCGGAGTTAGCACTGCTTCGAGTCAACAGGGAACAGTGAACAGTTCGACTAACAATTCAGGGCGTCACAGGAGCTCGACCATAGCAGACAATATTAATTTTGCACTCGGTGGAGCTATCAATGAAAACTGGGACCACGCGGTAACTACTCGTTCAGATTCTTCGACCCGCCATGGTTCCTCTCGAAGTAAGTGCACAGATGACGGTAGCAGTCATGGGAGCACTCGGAAAATCAAAGAAGACAGCTCTCCCCGTATGCAACGGGAAAGTATGCCTCTGTCAAGAGCGCATAAGAGTAATGAGTTGTTATCATCTGACAGTCGATATCCCAGCGGTCAAAACCCACCTTCAGTTTTTGACGGGCCCAACAATCACTTGAGACCGGTGCCGTTACGGCAGCACTCAGCCCCGACCGGGACTTCCAGCATGAGACCAACGAGCCGAATCGATCTGCCGCCGAATTCCTCCAGTGACGTCAGGATCCCTGAATCTCCAATAATGGCACCTCGGTCCAGAAGAGAAGTGGCTCCAGATTTTGAATTGAGGTGAACCTTGATTATGTAATACTCATTATAATCGTTAGTATCATCATTACAAACAAATATTCTTCACTTTTAGTTAAGGTTTTTGTCTTTTAGGCTTTGGTTAAGGTTTATTATTAAGTCTTATGAAAACTGAATTGCTTAGTTGTCCAATGTACTTATAATCAATATATTCAGATCTTCCAGAAACCATTCGAATATAAGACCAGAAGATCATAATACTATGAAATCACAGACTACTTCCAGTTCGGCATCTGGCAATGCTAACAAGCTATTTACAGGTGTGTGCTTTATTTCAAGCTATTGCGTGATATTTCATCATATTTCTTACTGTAAATTAATCAACAAGTTGTTGCTACAGATTTGACAGCATCTGATCTCAAGCCTCGGACGAGCCGTAACCTCAGAACAATTTTACCGCAATCGACCCCGGTAAAACCCATGTTCGCCTTCCCCAGCAACCCCGTATCACAAGGCAGGCACAACCCCAAAAGACACACGACGACTCCGATATCTCCCACCCTGTCACCGAACAAGCAAATCGCAAGAATGACGCCACCCCACACGCCGACCAGGTCGTGTTCATCAACGCCATACTCTTCTTTGAAACGTACGCCAACGTCATCAAGAAGTTCTTCATTGAAAAGAAATAGACACAGGTATAACACACAACATATTAACTGTCTCTTTCATTTAAACACCCATGGGGCATTTATTCGTTTGGAATAAATAAATAATAAATAATCGGCAAGTGTGAGATTCAAAATACAAATGAGCCACAGCAACTACCATAAAATGAAATCATAATCAGACACGAGAACCATTGATAAGATTTTCAAGAAAATAGAACAGCTGTTTATATTGTACATAGGTCTAACATCCTTTTTTATTTTGGAGAGTCCTTAATTATTCTCGTTATAATCTTACTGGAATTTATTTTTATAAACTTTTCTTTCCTAATGTTTCGTTTTGTCTCCAAGCGTTTGTGTAGCATCCATAATTTTGTGTTTATTAGCATTGGATTTAAGAGTTCTTACTCTCAACACTTTGAAAAAAGGTACTATACTTTCCCATCTGTGTCGTAAAATACTAATATGAGACCAACGTAACGATTTCTTTAGATATCGCCTTTCATTCAAAGTACTGTATAAATTTCTATTAAAGGATTGTCTTAAGGGTATAAAATACGAGTATTGTTCTCGAGTTTCATAGCTTTGTTCAGCCTCTGTGGTGGTACTGCACATAAAACATTTCTCTCATTGCTAGATGCCTAGATCAGTTACATTATTTACACTGAGTTTCCAAAAATAAAAAGGTGATTTGAATTATATTTGTGTTGCAGGTCTAAATCAGACGCCTTCGCCTACCAGTCCGAACTTGATCGTTTCTTTTCGTCAATGGGTATGGACGAATCTCTCAACATGTCTCACTTTTCCGAGGCTCTATGCACGAATCAGCTAGTTAGCAGTGAATCGGACTTTTCCTTTGCGGGTATGGCCTTAGACCAGTATTCTCTCGTTATCAGTTATTGCCAAATGTAGGTACACCAGGTACACCTGGCAACGGATGGTCCAGGACTTCTAATCGGACAAAATTCGCCCCAAATGTTTTTTATCTTTATGTGCGGAATTTCACGGGTATTGAAGCTCCTTTTTAATTGGAGCCACTGCAATTCTCACTCTATCATTTCATGCTTCTTCACTTCTCTCAGTCTTGACTGTATCCTCTCAGTATAAACTCTATCATTTCTACCTATGTATTTCCCTTAGTCATTTAATGTACATTTCATATTTCCCTTGGTTGTTTTATTTTGGAAGGTCCATAAACTAAATGAGTTTCAGAACCTATTTTATTCGCATCCCCTGAATAAGTAGTGTTGTTGGGGCTTATGTTCACAAATACAACTTTGTTAATCGTCTAGGTGCCTCGGCATATGTGAGAGACAGTCCGGACGAAGCCATGGAGGTAGACCCAATCAAAACGAGCCTGATACGAGTCCCCACTTCGGTCAGTATTATCGAGAAAAACGCTCGTGTCGTGAGATGGTTAATGTCGTGTCAGAACAAGAACAAGAAACTAATCGCTCCGCAGAAAGCCCCATCACGATCGTTGTCTGGTGGCGACTGCTCAGCAACCCATTCGCCACCCTTATCACCCGCAATACCCACTTCACAACAGTCTAAAAAACTTTTGACCACATATCCACCGACATCTGTCCCGACAACCACAAACGGATACTCAAACACGTCTGCCGGTCTTCCAACGCAGGGCCGTTATAACTTGAGACGGAAAGTGCAGACGCCAGGCGGCTACCCTTCCTCGCCCCCTCCAATTCCGCCCCGCACTTACCAGCGTCAGGTCGGATTTCAAAATCCGCTCACGGAGTCAGTTTTGGTGGGAACTCCAAAGGAATCTAATGTTTGACGACACAAGGTGGGTAGTAGTTTTCTTGGTTTTAAATAATTGTGATCGTTTGCCTGCTCGGTTTATCGCAATGTTTCCATTGAATCCTTGATAGCTTGTTTGGCTGAATTTTCTTTACATTCGTTTAGTAGCCCAAATAAACAATAGTGAAAAGGATGATTCGAATGAACTGGATGACATGACATGACAATAACAATAACATACTATGTGATGATAAAAATTATACTGCTGACCTCATTAGAACCTTATTCCAATGATAGCAGCTTTGTAGAATACATAGTTACAGATTTTAAAGGGTTGTTGTGAACTGTCTCAATCAGGGTGTAAAATGGCATTCAGTTGACAAGGGAAACTAATAAAACGTGTGTGGACTTGTGAGATGTGAGGACAACTTTTATAGTTAGGATAGTCTTTCAGGCTGGGTGCTTTGCTCTCAAGGAATATTTACCTCAGCATTGGCTAAAGGAGCAGTGCGATATTGTTTGTAAAAAGTTTTCAGTCACTTGTCACGTTATTGTCTTCAACTCCACTGTACTCTTTACTTATGGTTAGAAATATTGTTTTATTAGCAACTGGTCCACACTCCACCCATTATATTACAATAAGCTGTCATCGGAATCAATTACCAGTTAACACCCCATGCCTCTTTGTTAAGTTTGAAACTCCCATAAGTGATATAGGCATAGGTAAACCACAAACAAATTTACTGAAGTATTAAATTGAAGAGAAATTCAGGTCATATGATACTTTGAGCCATCTGCTTGGGAAATAATGGACCTTTCTCTTTTTAGTGATTGAGTAATGCGATTCACCCGTACAATTTCACTTGAACCACATGACTTGTTTCTAATTGTTGTAATGTGTATATATAATACATGTGTGCTTTATAATCTTGTTCACTGAAAATCTCTACAATCTACTCTACCCTCTTAAATCAATACCATGAAATAGCAGTTTCCATGGGCTTGTTGGATCTGGAAGCTATGCAACGCTAACTCGGTATGCTTTCTTTTATTCTCTCAGTCAAAAGGTTTAAAGACATCTAGTCAGGCTCGAGCGTGTCTAGGCATGTCCAGTATGCATGGAATGTGATTTTCATGGGTCTTAACTGTACGAAAGTTGTTGGCAATAGGTGAAGCCTACCGTGTCCATGGAGATTTAAGATAAACATGTCCTAAAAGATAATATCAAATAGAGATGAAGACTTGAAACTTAATGCATTAAACCAATAGCTGTGGGTCTATGGGTAATGTTATTTATTGTGCAGCAGGTCGAAGGTCAGAAACTAAACATAAACACTACCAGATTTCTAGACGGCACTTGCTAGATAATTTCGTGGTTATTTGTTCGTGTTATCTATCTATCTGCACATCGCAGCTTTTATGTAATGAAGAACTGGCTCTGCACCAGTTGCTGTGGTTGGATATGCACGAACTGTTACGCAAAAACCACATCTCAGATTTCCAAATAAAATATGAACCTTGCTTTTAAGTAGTCTTGATGGTGGGATTATATTCTACTTCTGTTTGGGATTAGAGAGTTAAGAACGGAATGTTGTTGAAATGAAAATGTCTGTTTGTTGTAGTATTGAAAAATTGGCACACGCTAGAAATTGCTTCGCTTGAATTTATTCCATCTGCATAGCTCCGGTGTCCACAAAAACATCTTTTTTTCCCCTCATAACAACAGTAACGTCCCTGCCAAAGCTTTCGTGTCTTCATATTTCCGTAGTTGTTTTATCTTCAAAATATTTCTTGCGCCATTATCTATCAGGTAACATTAAAAAGGCAAAGTAAGCACTTTCTCATGGTTTCGAAGTTCTGTTTGCTTTTATCAAAATCTACCCACTTTACCGCTTGCTTGTTGTTTTAGATGTATTGTTTGTTGTTGAAAGGGGATCCGAATAGGCCTAGATCGCCTTGAATTTTTATTAACATATATATACGAGATATGAATTGTATGCAAGTGTTGTAGGTGGATGATTGTTAAATATGAGACGTAACTGTTTTCACAACTGTGAATATTCTGTAAAATATCCTGCTAATTTTCACCTATATTTTATGTTTCATACTAAGAGCTATGCTTATTATAAATATTAATAATGCTATGAGCAAAATCTTTAGGAAACTCCATGAAATCACTAGTTCCACTATCTTACTGTGCCAAATATATTGTGCATTTACTATCGTGTAAATGTAAGGCGGGAATTCACTTTTACAAAGGTTAGTATCAAAATCAAGCCAGGGGATCGATGAGGGTTTTCCCCAGGGGTCACTTGGGCAAAAATAGTTGGGTCCCCTCATGCAGAGATACCCATAGTAGTGTCTATCTTCAGCTATGATCTTTGTTAATTTCTCTCCATTTCATTTAGGTTTATCAAGGCATTCTCATTGCACATCATTGGCATTCGAAAAGCCATACATACATGCAATACAAACAACCGCTGTGACGCCTACACTCGGCAAAGAATGACAGCAAAATGATGGTATCCATCACTAGCCTAATCATACAATTAGAAATCTCATTCAGAGTTAGAAAAAATGGTTTTTGAGAAGTTGGTTTGTTTAAGAATCTACATACAGTGAAACAAACCCTTTTCAACCATTATCCAACACCATTTTACTGTTCTCTGCTGTTTAATTTTAATCTTCAAATCATAGTCGGTGTACAGTTCCCTCTTTCAGTATGTCATGTATATCTTATCCTGCAAGATATGTTCCATAAGTACGGAGAAAACGGGGGTAAAAGGTCCTCTCCAACGGAGCTTAGGAAACCCAGAAACGAACAAAAAGAAAAAGGTAAATTGCGTGAAATAAATATTTTATGTTTTTTTATCGCCTTTTTTTATTTTATTTGATTTTTTTAATTCTGCATGTATATAATGTTTTAATTATAGTTTCCATTATTTTTGTTTTTATGATTTTACATAATCTCGAAGGCAAGTTAAGTTGTATGTATGATAGCGATATTTTAAGATGCAAGACCATCAATCAATGTTACGCTATGTCAAGCTATTCCTGTACAGAGCGCTGTATCAAATGCCTTACACATAGAAAAATTTAGTAAATCTTTGTTTCAAGATAAGGAGTTATTTTTCGATTTTCACTGGAATAAAATTTCATAACACTTGCACAGAAATGCCAAATCACTAATTAGAGATGACTGATGGCATAACCGCTCTGCATAGTTTGGAAATTTTGCCATCTCTGTTATTCATTATTCAATAAAACAGTTGTTTAAACATATTTTCATTCAAAATATTTCAAATGAAATACTCACTGAATATGAAAATTTATTTATTCCCCTACTAAAACCTTCTTCAACCCCAAATACCCATAATTCATGTGAGGCAATGATGTGTTAAATACTGTGCCACGCATGAATGATCCAACCGCATTCGCACATTCCTGTTCATTGTATTATAGCCTAAATGATTCTGTGCAAGTTTTATGTAATTCTGTTCGGTAAAGCATTGTAAAATGACTTTCCACCATGAAGTATATGTTTACCAAGCGGATATCTACATATAGATGGTCACATTCGCGCCTGTTTTCTTTTGGCCTTAGCGATCGTTCTTATTCCAAAGTTTTAAAATTCTCAGCTACACCTATTTTAGTGCGTAGGCTGGAAATTCCAACAGGAAAAAATCTAACTGCCTTATTTATTGTTTCCTGTGATGTAGTCCTTAGCTGCAATCTTCAGAAGTGTTTTTTAGTACAATGGAGAAGCACTGTGTAACTTTCTCTGTCTGTGTAATAGTTATACATTGGCCTCATTTATAACTAACTAACAGTTAGACTGAACTGACCAGCGTAGCTTGGTGGGCTACATGTAACTAGGGTTTTAACAGACTAAAATGAATTTGCAAATTTGTATGTATTTTTCAAAGCTAAAGTTTTATGAGTAGTTGAGGTAAATTTATATCATATTGTTTTGCTATTTTTCTTTCGTTCATCTGAAATATTCTTCAGGTTCTCCTCCCTATTATCCATGTTTATGTTTTTGTGTTAGTCGTATTTTTTGCTTCTCTTATTTTTGTTGTTTGTCCAATTTTCTGAGCTGGTCAGTTTTACTCACTTCACATTCGTTTGACAGCCTGAAATAATAAAATTGCAACAACCAGTTTAAAAACCTTTATGATTTTTTTTGCTCTAAGATACACGGCATCAAGGCGATATACAGGAAGTCTCGATCTCCGAACAAGTTGTTATCAATAGATCACAGAATAATGCTTCACTTATTAGTTAAACAACAGATTTTGACAGATGCCCAGTAAGATCTTCATAGACTGAATTTTGTTTTTGAAATTGCTGGTATGTATTGTCAGAATTTTAGCAGTTACCATGCCAGAGTTAGGTTTGCTAGCAGTGTATTCTCCTAGTAGTAATAATTTATTCAAGACCAAGTTTTCATTTCATAACATATAATATTGACTCTGCAGAATAATTTCCTTTTCAAAAGTTTCTACTTGAACTAGGAACGGTTGACCTTGCTTTGTGATTTTCATCACTACACTTCTACAAGCATTTGAGAAAAATCATACTTTTCTTTTGCTTGTAGGTGCATCAAGACAGTTACATCATACAGATTGGTCTGTAAACACAAATACGGTGTCCATACCATACCACATACCAAATCCTAATAGGTAGATTATACAAACTGCATTTGTCTAGAACAAATTAAAATCTATGCTCTATTTTCACTGCAGACTTGAAGCATCGACCAAAGTGCATCACTAGAACTACTCACGAAATCTGACTGAAGTTTGCTGCTGACTCATCAGGTACACAGTTACAAACTGCTTGATATTCATTCCATTGTCAGTGATTTATTTTATATAAGTACATGGATCTTCACACAGTGTGTCAAAGGTTAGAAATACTTACATATACTATACGAAGCATTTAGTTGTATGCAAGTGGAAGTAGAAATAGCAGTAAATAGTAAAAGTATAAATTCATTAGTTCATAATTATTTTACAGTTATCTATTATGATTACTAATTTATACAAAAAAATACTTGGTTTTTAAGATAGGGTTATTTTCAATCCCATTGTTATAACTCGGCTATATAGTACCCAATGGGAATTACAAAATCTTCTTCTTAATCATGTTCAATATTTGACAAATAGAAATTTGAAACTTTAAAAAATAAAGCACATTTTGCTCGCCATACTTCTATTTCATTGCAAGATTAATTTTTGTTTACTATTTTAATTGAATTTTAACTTCAGAATTAGAACATGCACATTACATAATAAAATGACGAATTAAGGCTCCAATTTATAAAGTCTTCTTTTATATGAAATGGTTCAATGCACAATGTTACTCCATGTTCTGGAAAAAAAGAAAAAAAATGATGTTATCTGAAGTCACATCTATGTGAAATTTCGCACAGATCTTTAAAGCAGAGCATCAAATCTACAAACCATCTGACAGCTGGCTACTTGTGCCATTGGTCGAAGTTTATTCAGTGCTGATTCTGCAAGATCTGCTCTCTCCTGAGCTTCATCAAGTTCGTGCATAAGCTTGCGATATTTCGTCAGGTTAGTGTTGGCTTCTTCCTCCTAAATAATTGATAAATAATCCTTTAATCAAAACTGAATTTAAAGATTTAAGCAAGTTCATTTTTGTACTGACCGCTTGTTCGGATTGTCGCTTGTATGTTTTCACTTTAGCCTGAAGTTTTTCCACAATTTCTTGCAAGTGCATGAGGTTCTTTTTGTCTTCTTCCGCTTGGTAAACAACTTCTTTGAATTTCCTTTCCATGCGCTTCTGACTCTTGAGGGTTTCACCATGACGTAGTTGTTCTGCATCGAGTTCATGCTCAAGTGCACGCATCTAGATAATTGAAGTCATTGTAGTGAAATGTTGTTAATTCCCGTACTAGTATTCGAACCAATTACCAAAGTGGTTTGTGCCAAATTTTTGGATTCCAGATAAAAATAAAGATGAAGAACACAGAAGTATACAGAAATGGAATTTTGCAATTTCTAATATGACTAAACTGTTTTTGC
>QXVX01005133.1:5515-26384 GCA_013436065.1 Halocynthia aurantium | reverse complement strand
TATAATTATCAAAACATTCACCATAATAGAATGGTACTTAGAAGTTTGTGTTCAGCATGAGAAAATTACAAGTGATTACGTGAAAAAAGAATTCCTTCAGTAAAAGAAAGGATATACAGACGGAACAGCTTTATTATAAAGTTACCTAGACGTTGAATAGCTCAGAATTTCAGTTAGCTTAAACTGATATGATTTTCCGTGGCAAAATCATTATTAAAATAAATATACGGACAGCTAGATGTTCCATTTTCTCAAAGTAATTTGCTTGTTTCCTTTGACTTCAAACTAATGAGCTGCTACTGTATGTAGAAGCATACCACTGGACTTGTAGATTTCTTTTCATATTCATAACTTAGCATCAAAACCTGGGGGGCAATGAAGTATTGAATGTTCCTNGCATTCAATATCATTTACGCCCATATAATTATCAAAACATTCACCATAATAGATTGGTACTTAGAAGTTTGTGTTCAGCATGAGAAAATTACAAGTAATTACGTGAGAAAAGAATTCCTTCAGTAAAAGAAAGGATATACAGACGGAACAGCTTTATTATAAAGTTACCTAGACGTCGAATAGCTCGGAATTTCAGTTAGCTTGAACTGATTCGATTGTCCATGGCAAAATCATTATTAAAATAAATATACGGACAGCTAGAAGTTCCATTTTCTCAAAGTAATTCGCTTGTTTCCTTTGACTTCAAACTAATGAGCTTCTACTGTATGTAGAAGCATACCACTGGACTTGTAGATTTCTTTTCATATTCATAACTTAGCATCAAAACCTGGGGGGCAATGAAGTATTGAATGTTCCTCTTAGGAAGCTGATGGTGTGGAAAGGGGGCCCCCTCTTTCCTGAATGGGTAACATATGTAGATCGATGAAAACCTCCAAAAATCAATTCAAAAACAGTCAATACTATTTTTGTGGTTATAATTCCGTCGATATAGCACATCAAATTTACAACAACTAACATCAATAACTGGATGAAAGCAAAGCATTATTGTACAGACTACAGAGCCTAAAATATTGAAGTACAAATAAATGGTATTGTTGACCCTCGATTCACCGGAATAATTGGGGTAAATACCTGTCCGGGAAAGCCCGAATTCGACTGAACGTGAAAAATACCGTAGTGGAAGCATTTTAATTAAGTCTAGAATGACACTAAGATGCACCTTTTCCCTTTTCCACCTCTTCCTCTCGAAGACATTGCTACTTACAAAAAGTATTTGAGTAACTTATAGTAAGAAAAATTAGGAGTTAACACTGTGCTACTGCTACCACAGCCATGTTTCCACTGCGAAAGAGAGCGATCACAAACGTGATCAGCACATGCATATCTCCCCCTTTAACTGTAACTTACACAAGTTGCCAGGCCCCATCTACAAGATTAAGATTACACCCATGTCTGACAAATAGTGCGAAGTACAAATATTAGGATTTTTTCTGAATATCCCAAAATTCAGTAACATTGGGGTCCGGAGAACCGAGGGATCAACAGTACAAATGGCACGGACTGTTAAACAGTAAAAGATTGAATTCGCCTTCCTGCAATCGAGCATTATATCATTGGGTGTTTGGATACATAAGGATGAACAATCAAAGAATAAAAAGAAAACTTGACAATTTACAAGTTATGAAATTATTCAAAATTCCATACAGAACATATTTTAATAAAATCTATTTTAATGAACAATTCTATGTAGTGTGCTATAGATATATTTGTTACCAATATCTAATATTTGTTATCAATAGACAAATAGGGATGTTTTTTCATAGATGGTTTTTTATTGCCATATTATGACATCTATGCAGCACTGAAAGCGGTGCAGCAATCCACATAACTACTACAGCAGTAAGCGGTGAAATAGAGTGGGTTTCCAGCACGTGGGGCAAGGGAATTGTATTGCGCTTCCCTTTTGGCACACACACACACGCACACCCAGGCAACAACATCATGTTTTAACTGTGGTGGAAAACTAACTTCACTTCATCTTCAAACAGGGAAATCATGCTAATAATAGGCATTATGTAATTCACATTTACCCAGTACTCAGATGCAAATCTACTTTTTATATAGCTGTAAAGTAGCTTAAAGCACAGGGCACAGAGCTTCCCAAACTTTTTTCGCTAGCAACCCCTTCCAATTTATTAAAATTTTCAGCGACCCTTTATGTTTAACAGTGATTAACTGTTCAAAATATACATGTTATAAAGTCGCACTATAGTTGTGTTTACGTAGAGTCCACAACTCAGTTAAAAATTAGGTTTTGCGCTAGTTTTAATAATTGCTTTTTGAAAGTCAGAAAAAGTACAATTCATAAAGAAG
The DNA here is from genome assembly GCA_013436065.1 of Halocynthia aurantium. Taxonomy (NCBI): domain Eukaryota; kingdom Metazoa; phylum Chordata; class Ascidiacea; order Stolidobranchia; family Pyuridae; genus Halocynthia; species Halocynthia aurantium. The sequence continues at coordinate 24,053 of QXVX01005133.1, read as the reverse complement.
TAGTACTTTGTGTAAAATTGGTGTACTCTTTGCGACCCCTAAAACTCGTCACATTTGAAGGGAGCTCCACACAGGGGGCCATGACTAAAAAACTTATTGAAAGTATCCCAGTTACAGAGTAAATTAAAAAACGAAGAAAATATAGAACTGAAATCGAAAATTAAAATTTTGAAACTATTGAAGTATTTATGGTACTTTCCAAACTACAAGCTCCCTGGTATAGAACCAGTGCAGCGCTAAATTATATTAATCCAATGCCTCAACCAAGTGGAACTAATCATAAACATCGATATTGTTGACAGTCACCAAAGAAATCGGAACTCATGATTTTTTATACCATATATCCTTGTATATCGGACTGGCAGAATTGAAAAACTTTTTATAATTATAGAAGGGGCCCAATGATATAAACCAGTGGTGTGAAACCTACGGCCTGCGGGCCAAATGTGGCCCGCCAACCGAATTTGTGCGGCCCGTAAAGTAAATGTGGTTTTTGAATAGAGTACGGTCCGTAACAGGAATTCAGTGCCACTGTTTTTGATGTTATATGAATAGCGAAACGTCCCTAAATTTGATTTATTAGATTTGCAAGAAAATCAAATCGATTTTTTATGCCAGTCACTAGTAGATAGTTGGTGTGAAATGCAAGTGCGGCCCGCCGTCTTATCTGGTTAAGTGTATTTGACCCGGGAGTGCTACAAGGTTGTACACCTCTGATATAAACAGTTCACGTTTAGCGCTCATTGTAACCAAGCAATAAATTTGGCAAGGCAAAAAATTGTACGGTGTCCTACATTCACTCAATACATTGCTTATTATAATATGCTTGCATGATTATGTAACATTCTACGTATTTTCATTTATTCTCATCAGAGGTATAACGAAATGACTCTATTCGAGGAACAACTGTTTATAATAACAATCACACAGACTCACTTAATGCTGGTTTAAAGGATCACATATAAAATAATTTGCAGTGACAGACACGTTCCATACAGGGTACTAACTTACTTATATATCACCTGACTCATATCCCATATTTTGACAACACGATCGCTGCCACTAGAGGCAAACAAGAGTCTTTTCCAGTCCGGGGTTGACGCGATGACATTGTGTTTCAGGTCGTGGAACGTTGCCGTCGGTGACTTGTCAGCCTCAGTCACGGTATCGAAACAAGCTTCGCACACTCGTACTTCGAATTCGAACCCCATCAAAGGAATCGTGGTTCTCTTCGAGCTGCATCTCGCGCAGAGGGCAGTCCCGCATTTCCGACAATGATGTTGCCGCAGCCCGACCGTTTTCTCGTTCCACATTTGACGAAAATTCCAGAAAAACGGCTGCTTACATTTCTGGCACTGGTCTTTCTCCTCCCACACCGGAGTCTCTTGACGTTTTATCTCCATGTCCCAAATGACCAGACTCCCATCGTTGCTCGTCGATATCAGCTGTCTCGTCAGGGCGGAATAATGAACGGAGGTAACCCTCGAAGTATGACCTTGGAGTTCAAAGGCTGTGCCCTTTTTACTGCCGATATCCCACATAATGATCGTTTGGTCAGCTCCACCGGAATAAAGGATTTGCGACTTGTTTTCCCAATAAATGCACGACACTGTATTCGAGTGACCTTTCAAAGACGTCACGACCTCGCAGTTACCCTTATCGATTTTGAGAAGCGCTATTTCGCCGTTACTTAGCCCGCAGAAAACGTAATTCGACTGCACATCAAACTGCAGACATTGGGGTATAGACTGGGTCTGATAACCCCCGAGACGTTGCCCGTTCTGGGTCCAATGCCACGTGATGGTTTTATCCTTCCCACACGAGACCAACACTTCTTTCTCGACTCCGAATTCGCACCCGGTAACTTGTTTCTGGTGAGCGAGATATTTTCTTTGATGGTAGATCGAATTATAATCTTCCGCTACTCTGTATTCCTCGATGGTTCCGCTCTGAAGACCGATAAAAAGCTGCTTCGTCTGCGGAGTGTAGCACATTGTAGAGCAGGGCGAAGTCAGGAAATGACAAACGCTCGGCCAGTACTGTCCCGTCTCGCGTTTGAGCCAAATTCTAACGGACTTGTCTTCGCTGACAGTGATGACACCGTCTTCAGAAGGTGTTAAAACGAGCATTGTTACCGTGTCGTGATTATCATCCTCGATACGTCCGAGCAAATTCGGTTTCCTTTGCTTTGGTTTTGTTTTAATTTCAGCCGCCATGATGGCCTTTGAACTTGCTACGCTTCAGCAGATTACAGAACAAGTGGAAAGAATGTATTTGAAAATTCAGCTTGAAATGAAATTGAATAAAAAAATTGAAACGCAAGTAAAAATACAGAACGGATTGTTTTAGATCATGGAGTCTTTGATCCTTCATCCAATTATGTAAAATATAATTCCTAATTTAAAGATAAAAATTCCTTCGCCCTATTACTTTATTACTGGTGATTAAAAATCAAATATTGGAAGAAATTTAAAGAAAATACTTGGAGGGAATTGATAGAGAACATCAGGCTTAAAACAATCAATGAGATGCGACCTTATTTACAAGGACAAAGGACTGCTGAAGCAGATTATTTCTCCCGTCATTTTACTTTTGATTGAGTATCCCTTTGTTTCTACTTTTCAGAGATCTCCTATCGCTACATCTACACTTTTTCCTACTGCTCGTTTGCTAATTCACTCCCTTATCACATGATACACTATGCTGATTGAGAATATAACATGTTAAGTATTTTAATTTAATTCTTCACCTCCATTCTCAGCTTCTCTCCGCACTCAATAAAAACAAATGATAGATATATTACCACTAGAGAATAAAGTCACGTGAAAATGAATCATGCATGAAGACGCAAGAGAACTCTTTGTTACATTTTTCCCCATCTGACTCACAAAACAATATAAATAAGACAAAATTAAATTCAAGCAAGCAAAAATTAATCGTTCACCATTACATTATAAGTATCCCTTACCTGGAATACTCCGAAATCCGAGACTTTCTGAGCGCAGACATTACGTCATTCTAAAACTGTCACCTCTAACCTCACTTGTTCATTTGCGCTGTCGGTGATAATATTTTACCGACTTTAGTCACCGCCGTACCTCAGTGCATTACTCACTCAATTTTGCTCACCCTCTGCTCAGTGATACAAAGAGAGTACTTTATTTAAAATGATGAAAACACTCCCTACAATCACAAATCCTTCACCAGAAGTCCTGAGGTCGTGACATCTTTGCTTCCTGAAGGTTCACAAGCATTGTTTCATACACGAAAGTAATAAAAACATTGAATAAATGACCTGTGTATATGGTATGTATCAAATATAAATGGATTTCATGTTTAGACTTGGGTCCATGTGGTTAAAATGAGTCCAGTTCATGTACTAATAGGAAGTATATCTATATTTCACTGCGTTACTGATACAATGTGCATGTTAACATCATCACCCAGTACTTATAGGCTTAAAATAACCTTGAAATTTACCCAAATTCAAGATAAAGTCTAAACAATTAAAGAAATGTGGAGTCAGACACACAGTCAGGCACATGAAAAAGCAAGGAATGATTATTACTTGTCATCAAACAGAGCATATATAGTTACCAATGATGTATACAGTTCGCCTCAATATGCGAGCAATAAATGCAGTAAGTATTTTCTGCCTTTTCAACCTCAGCTTCACCTCTAATTCCTAAAACCAATTTTCACCACTGCTTGGGTCACCTGTATGCGAATAGTCCAAAACCCAAAATCCTTTAACACTTCTGATCACAGGAATTATGAATATTGATTAGTGATACTCAAGCTGAAATATACTGGAGGTTTTCAAATACAAGTTTTTATTCACACCAGACTATAGAAAGTTGCAAGAAAAATCTTGACTTGATATCTAGAATATGTTTTTATAATACAGTAGCTACTTCACACTAAAAAAATGAAAATGAAAGAGGGGCAAGACTAGAACCGATTTATCAACGGCATAAAAGCGCTTTACCCCGCTGCCCCATATACTGACCAAAATATCTGTACTACGTCTGCTTTGCCCTCAGACTGCAAAACCTTTAGGGAGTAGATCTACTCCTGTACTTTTATAGTCTGGGGGTAGTACAGCGGTTATGAGCATTGACAAGTAAGAGTAATAGAAACTAATCTACAGGTATTGTATAAAATTTCTTTATACGAAAGTAAAATGAAGTCATCAAATGACAGGTTAGTGATTCAAAAACGTTAAGAACCAAGCCTGACCTAATTTATAAAATGTATACAACAGTATTGAAGTCATCTTAATTTCCTATATCTTCCAACATAGATAATTTCCACAAAATAATTTTTCTTATACGCATCATTTGAATTAACAGGTCACGCCTAAAAATCCATCATATGCTAAAGTAAAAATTCATGCCCATACCTACGATGAAGGAAAAGAATTTGCTAATAATATTATAGAAGCGTGAATTCCATATTTCATTTTTTGCCTAAAGAAAATATATTAGGTTTTCATTATGAAAGAAAAAGATGTTGATGTTGATATATAAGAACTTCCATGTACGGGAAAACATGAAAATTATTTCAAGGATTCTGCAAGGTTGAGAAATGGTTATCTTTTAGATCTAGGGATTTCATACAAATGGTAAATGAAGACTTAAGGAAAATCGCAGTTGAAAATTTATCCCAATTCGATCTCAACAGTCGTACATAACTTTCACATACATATCCTATGAAGTGCATAAAAACAGTTTCGAAGTTATCTTTTTTAAAAGCATCACTTCTGATATAACTGTAAATAAGTGGGAATATTTCATTATAGTAGTCGTCAACGTCATCATACGCAAAATTTACAAATTCAAACAAATCGAAATCCCGATCTATCACTGCTTCTATATTTCTCACTATTTCTTCCCATTTTTTTGGGTCAGTGACTTCTTTCAGCTTGATAGCACAAAGCTTTACTCTGATATCTGGTCTTTGCCAAAATTTACCATAATTGCTCAATTCTTTCCACAAAGTCTGGAACAAATAGTCACCATCTGTAATCAATATAAAAAAGGGAATCATATACGCAGAATAGAAAACCGGTTTTACTAGTTGATAATTGGCATTTCCCAGCTTTTGAACACAAGTCACTCAAGTGTGGTACTGTTAAGTGTTTATTATTTTACCTGGAAGATATAATGGTAGATGAATAATGAAGATGTAAAGCTTATAAACAAATTTTCATAGAACTTATAAGCTCAGAAAAAGGTTAGTAGGAAAGTGGTATGCCGTATTACATTAAAATTAAGATAAATTGACACATGGAGCATGTAAGATGGGTCAAATTGTGTAACATAAACACACCGTGGATAAAAATCTCATTATTATGTAATTCAAGGTCACAATTAGCAAGAGCGATTAATTCAAGGTCACAATGGAAGCAAGGGCGATTAATGAATATTTTTAGTCAGATCCAAAGAAATGAGGTAAAATTAAAATCCGGATTAAGGACGGAATGCTCAAAAGCAAGATTGTCTACATGTTTGTTGCATGTGAAATTACTGACTTATGGAAGGTTAAAGATTGGCTGCTACTAACAATCTGAAGCTTAGATAGTTGTTGCTAACAATTTTTAACAACTCACATATTGACTTAATGACATGCATTCCCTGTTTTAGTTCTCCTTCTATTTCACGAACTATTTCTTTGCATTTCTGTTGATTACGAGGCATTTTTCGATTACACTGAACGAAAATGAAGCTGTTGATGCGACATACATCAAATAGTTGAGATAAATTGTAAGTATCATCTGTAATGTCTGTAATGTATATAAAAAATGAATGATTAAATGCAAAATTCAACCCTGATTGTAGAAATTAATAAATATCAAATTAGGACGTAATAATGGGCAGTCAAAATAGTGAAGACATTTAGCAATCCAAAATTTGAGTTAAGTAATGAATGTGTGTAAATTTTATGAAGCATATCTGGAACAGGAGCAATGTACATAAAGTTCAAAATAAATTAAAATTTTTATATTGTACTACCCAACTTTCTGGGTCGTTCGAAAACCTGCTTATGCCTGGACATATAGCATTGTATATATTAGTAAAGTTTCTCATATCGGTTTAGTGTAGAAAATCTTTTGAAGATGATGCTTACTTGGGGGCTCAGGAAAAGCCCATCGGTCCTGGTTTAACAATTCCATAAGTGAGTGATTCCATTCCCTTTCACTCATTCCCATCTTCAGCCCAACAGCAGCTAAATTTTGAAGTATTTTCGTTTTCAGGAAAATTTCCCGGATAGCTTTTAATGCCGAATGCGATTTTTTTTCATCCACTGGAACAATCAAACAGATCCGTCAAGTATAGGATATAACAAGTGCTACAAGGCTACTGGAATAACACAGATTGATATAACCTGCACTAGTTAACTTTTTGATACCTAATACATACAATCGGTTTGCCTGCGTGAAGCCCCGAAGACTTCCTCTACAGCCCAATAAACATTTTTGAACATGTTCATACTTTTGATCATAATTTACCGCTGGCTTTTATTGATTTCTCTTTTGTTTACATAGTCAATGCATATATAATAGGTCTAAATAATTCAATGTTACCAGCAACAGATTCGTATTGTAAGAGTTTTGGCATAAGAGAATAAAAAAACATAGGATGGAAAAAAAGTAAAAAAAATCTTACCTAATTCGCTTAAGGTTCTAAGTGATTCTCGCGTCATTCTATGATATTCGAGGATTACTGTTTTCCATGTGAACTGATGGAGGGCATCAGTTAACCTCGAGTGAACAAGAATATTCAGTGTGTTCGCAACAGAATCCCTTATTGTATCATTCAAGTGTTTCTTCAATAACTGGATATCCCCTGTTAAAATTGATTAGTGAAAATTACAAAGTATCTACTAAAATGAAATGTATATTTTACTATTTTATTGTATTAGACAACAAAAGTATTATCCCATGATACTGATCTAGATTTTACGCAATATCTCATCTAATAATTTCCATGCACTTACTATTATCTCTTAAAAGACCGACTGAATCAACATCTCTTGCTAGTTCCCAGGTTTCATTATTCAGAATAACTCCTTTCATAACCTTGTGAACAAATCCCCACCCAGGTGTTAAAAAAGTCCTATTGATGAAGATTTCGAATTCATCTGCTGACATTTCAGCAACATGAAGTGCTGCAAGAGTCTCTTGCAGAGTCTCATGAATGAATGAATATACGTAATGTTCTTCTTGAAGGTGGTCTCCCTGATAACTTCGCCTAGGTGTCACCGCAAAGAGGTTTTTGATGGCTTCTAAGTTCTTAGGAAGTTGACCTCTCATAAATAAATGAGTCCCGTCGTTTGTGGCATTAAAAGCAATACTTTTTAGCTCATGTAATGTATCTGAGATATTCCAGTTACTACCCTGGTTTATGGTGCTCGAAGTTGTGAAATCGTAGATTGTTTGTAATAGGAGCTGCGTCATTGTTTTTGGTGAGGCTTTCTCATTGTTCCTCAATATAGAAACTGTGTATGTAAGAAATAATGGCGACTGGCATAGACGGAGTAGTGACTTGTATCTCGAGTTCAAATTTTGCCACATTTGGCTGCCTTCATTTGCATCAAAAGCTTTGACGAGCTTTTCTATTGCAACCTCAGCTAGTCCATTCAATGCAATTATTCTCTGTGGTCTCATTTCTGGTTCGAACATGCGAATTCCATGCCTGCGTGAGGTGATAAGAATCTTGATACCTTGGCACATTCTGCCGCTAAAGAGATTGTTAAGAATTTTGGTGGCAGAATGAGACTCATTGAAATCTATCCGGGTAATTTTTTGTCCGAGATTGTCGCTATCGATTATGTCAATACCGTCGACGATCAGCATGAACTTATGCGGATTATTAATCACCAACTTGATGCAATGATGCCTTCTTTGAATTCCCATGCACAGGAACTCTCCTGAAATTGAGATTCATGTTAAATAATTATAATAAAGTATGAACAAAACTACAATATTGTATATGGATTTTTGAACTAGCTAGCTGAACTAGAAATGAATAAAATCATGAAAGATTACCTGTAGTATACAGCTTTTTTATATCATTATCCTCTCTCAGATCAAAGATATCGATATACTTGACGACTTCAACTTCCTGAAGAGACGGAATCTTTTTATTTAGCACGTCAAGAGCAAAATTTTTCGCTGTTTCTGTCTTCCCATTACCGGGTTCACCCACAATCGCGATGTAAGTGGCGGTACTGCCATGGATTTTGTCAAATATGTCCCCTATTGCAACAGAAGACCCATCTTGTATTGGCCTTCGTGACTTGGTTGCTCCCGTGTGATAATAGTCGATTTCTAAAGCCTCTGGATAGACGATGATGCCTGGGGAGGGGAGGTTTCTTCCATATCTTCGTTCCATCAATCTTGCTCTGGTATTTTTATTGAGTTCTTTTTTTGCCATGTACTCATCTAGGCCATTCCCTGAAATATGTCTAGAATGTTGCTAAATTTTCTCTCAGCGTATATGGCACTGTCTCTCTGACCGTGGGAGTATGCAAAATTGAACTACACATTTTTAACCTAAAATTCATTGTGCCTAGCTGTTATTATTTGAGATATTCATCTGTGAAAGGGCAGGTGGACTGCAAAAGAGAGGTACTCAACTATTCCCATCATCTTCAACTGATGGTTACACTAAGCACTTTGAAGGCAAGACCAAGGCAATGACCAAGGCTTGTCTTAGAAAATATTAAAGTTCTAAGGAACGTGATTATTTTTGATTTGCGTGCTTAGTTTGTCTTATTAGACATTGAAAGTATCTTATCACATATGTTGGTTACGTCTATCGGTATGCCCCTTCTCGCTCCGTAAAATTTATGAGATGCACGAACTGATTTCGTAGGACAAAGGACTGCTGAAACATACTAAAATACTATATGGAAAACTTACCACGGTTGTTAATGTAACCAATGAAAAGGAGGATGGGAATAACAGCGAGTCCATATTTGACCTTTGCATCCTGCTTCAATGCTATAAACATGAAAATAGGACAATTACAAGCATAATCACTGTAAGTCATTTCTGAAGTAAACTTACTATACAGGAAGAAGCAAAGGCCAGTCAGTATCAAGATTGCAGCCAAATCATACGAGTACGCGGATTCCAATGATACGATTCCTTGAACAAATATATTCCACATTTAAATATTACTGGGATAGTAATTTATATCAATCATCATTATTACCATACAACACTGCACAGATATGTCTTATTCCATTATGGAGGCAATGCAATGAAAGCAATACATTGACTACTATAATGATAAATTACCTGATATTATAATCCACAGTACTTCAAAGAATTCCCATATTTCATCTAGACAAAGGAATAGTAATATCATCATTATAACAAATGTACATTCAAAAACAGAAAGGAAATAACATACAACCCATGACCGATCCCCGGCTGTTAAGTGAAAAAAGTGAAACACCACCCCTGGTTTCTAGTACTTTCCCAGATTATATTTTTACTCCCAGGTCTTCGAAACGAGAATCTCATTATCAAATATTAAATGGTCATGGTGTCAACTTACTTAATTGCAAGTGGGCCCCCTATTTATATGTATATTTTAGAAATTTACTTTTTGTATCCTGGCAACCAATATTTTTGGACCAAGTCCGTGACCAAGGGGTAGTGATCACAAAGTGGATTGAGAAACATCAGTGAATGTAGCATATAATGTACAATATGGCATTCATAATTTTGTTCGGATGAAAAGAAAGGTCAGTAGATCATGCACCAGCAGTGCTCCCGCTAAGATTATACAAAATCTTATCAATATAAATGCCCCCCATTCTTACAAATGAAAAATATATATTTACAAGGTAATAAAAATACCTGTTGAGAAGTGAATAGTAGCTGATAATATTCCCAATACAGCAGAAATTTCCATGGTGTCTTCTGAGTTGTCTCTCCTTCCTAATAAGTCAGAATGCTGTATACCTGACTATTTAACAATACAAAGTGGACCAATCAAACGCTGCTACATCGCAATGTGGTTCCTCAGTCTTATAATAGATTGTTTTTCACATCTTGAAAGCTTTTCTTCAATATAATACTTCAACATCCGCTGTGTTCCTACGAAGTCAGACGTCAGCATTGTATTGTTATTGAAAGCTGATACCTGATATGTCTGAGGGTAAACAGGTATACTATACATTTCTTTGATGGCCTGTTAGAATTGATAAATGAAATTATCCTCAATAAATAATGAAATACTTTGCTAACAAACATGGATAAATTAAAGCAGTTTATTCATTTATATTGATATATTTTCAGGGCTTGAATGCTCTGCTTTGATAAAATACTATCAATAGTAGACACCTATTGTCCTAGTGACCTCACAAAGAATTCAGACGTCAGCATTGTATTGTTATTGAAAGCTGATACCTGATGTGTGTTTGAGGGTTAACAGGTATACTTGTCATTTCTTTGAGGGCCTGTTAGAGTTGATAAATGAAATTATCCCCAAAAACTAAAGAAATACATTGATGAAAAACATGGCTAAACAGTATCTTCTCTTTCCCTAGTGAAGTGATTTTAATCAAGCCATACTGCATTGCATAGTGGTTGATTAGTCTTGTTTATTGATATATTTTCAGGGCTTGAATGTCTGAATGAGTGTGCGGCAGATTCTTACTACGACAATTTCCTACTGAATATAAATTTCTACGGACAATTTCTTACACTATAATTTCTTACATCAGGAATTCTGACATTAACATTTTCCTACACGATTAGTTTCCATCCTATTTACTACTAAATAATAAGCAAGTCTTCCAACATAGATATTTTCTACGGAATAATATTTTTTACACAATATATATATATTGACGGGTCACACCTTAAAATCCATAATATTTTAAGGTACAAATTCATGTTCATACCTTCGAATATAGATGTAAATATTGAGATATAATAACTTCCATGTAGGAGTTGAAAATTCATCCCAATTCGATCTCAACAGTCCTTTGCAACTATCACATACAAATTTCATGAAGTGCATAAAAACAGTTTCGAAATCATCTTTCTTAAAAGCATCACTGTTGATATAACTGTGAATTTGTGGGATGATTTTATTATGGTATTCGTCAAGGTCATCATACGCAAAATCCACAAATTCGAAAAAATCGAGAGCGTGTTCTATAACTGCTCCTGTATTTCTCACTATTTCTTCCCATTTTTTGGGGTCAGTGACCTCTTCCAGCTTGATAGCAGAAAAATATGCTATGATATCTGATCTCTGCCAAAATTCATCATAATTGATCAATTTTTTCCAAAAGGTTTGGAACAATTTTTCACCATCTGTCATCAATATAAAAAAAGAAATCATATAAGCAATTGCAGAAAAGAAAACTGTTTTTACTAGTAGATGAGTGGCATTTCCCATCATAATCTCATCTCAGCTTTTGACCACAAGCAATAAAAGCTTAGATAATTGTAGCTTACAATTTTAACAACTTACATATTGACTTTATGCGAAGCATTCCCTGTTTTAGTGCTCCTTCCATTACACGAACTATTTCTCTGCATTTCTGTTGATTACGATTCTTGACATCAGAAGGATTTTTGGGCATTTTTCGAATACATTCAACAAACATGAAACTGTTGAGGGTACGTACATCAAATGGTCGAAATAAATCGTAAGTCTCTGCATCTGTAATGGACATTAAATAAAGACCTAATAAAGTCATAATAGTGGAAAGAGGTTGAGCAATCCGAAATTTGAATTGTGTTATGAAATTATTGTGAACGATTTTTGGAACTTATCTGAATTTTTTTATATTGTACTATCCTACTTTCTGGGTCGTTAGAAAACCTGCTTATGCCTGGACATAAAGCATTGTATAGTAGTGAATTTTCTGATATCGGTTAAGTATGGGAAATCTTTTTAACATGATGCTTACCTGGGGGCTCAGGAAAGGCATCTCGGTCTTGGATCAACAGTTGGATTAACAGTTCTTTAAGTGAGTCATTCTGTCCCTCTCCACACATTCCCATCTTTTGCTTAAAAGCTGAATTTGGCAGTGTTTCTGCGACCAGGGAAATTTCACGGATAGCATTTAATGCCAAATTTGTCTTTTTTCTATCAACCACTGCAACAATCAAAGACATCCGTCAATTATAGGATATAACAAGTGAATCAAGGCTACTAAAATAACATTACAGATTGATATAATCTGCACTAGGAAAAAGTTTTGATAAATACAATCTGTTCACAAGGCTTTCTCTGTAGCCTAATAAAGATTTTTGAACATGTTCATACTTTTATCCATAATTTACTGCTGGCTTTCTTTGTTTCGCTTAAGTTTGCATAGCCAATGTGTCTTTAATAAGTGTAACTAATTCAATGTTACCAGCAACAGATTTGTATTGAAAGAGATTTGGCATAAGTCTTATACCATAAGAAAAAACTCACATAACTCTCCGAGGGCGTTAATTGACTCTAGCACCATCATTTTATATTCTAGGAATACTTGATTCCATAACACCTGATGGAGATCATCAGTTAACCTTGAGTGAACGAGATTAGATAGTGCGTTCGTAACAGAATCACTTATCGTTTCATTCAAGTGTTTCTTCAATAACTGGATATCCCCTGTTGAAATTAATTATTGAAGATTACAAAATATCCACTGAAATGAAATGTATATTTTACTTTTCTATTGTATAAGACAGCAAAATTAATATCACATGATACAGACATAGATTTTAAGCAATAAACCATATAATATTTTTCATGCACTTACTATTTTCTCGTAAAAGACCGACTGAATCAACATTTCTTGCTAGTTCCCGGGTTTCATCATTCAAGATAACTCCTTTAATAACCTTGTAAATAAAACCCCATTTAGGTGTTAAAAAGGTCCTATTAATGAAGATTTTAAATTCATCTGCTGACATTTCAGCAACATGCAGTGCTGCGAGAGTCTCTTGCAGAGTCTCATGAATGAATGAATATACGTAATGTCCTTCTTGAAGGTGGTCTCCCTGATTACTTCGCCTAGGTGTCACTGTAAAGAGGTTTTTGATGGCTCCCAAGTTCTTAGGAAGTTGACCTCTCATAAATAAATGAGTCCCATTGTTTTTGGCATCGAAGGCAATACTTTTTAGCTCCTGTAATATATCTGAGATATTCCAGCTACTACCCTGGTTTATGGTGCTCGAAGTTGTGAAATCATAAATTGTTTGTAATAGGATGTGTGTCATTGTTTTAAGGGAGGCTTTTTCATTTTCCTTCAATATGGAAACTGTGTATGTAAGAAATAATGGCGACTGGCATAGACGGAGTAGTGACTCGTATTTCGATTTCAAATTTTGCCATATTTTTTTCCCTTTTTTTCCACTAAAGGCTTTGACGAGCTTTTCTATTGCAACCTCGGCTAGTCCATTCAATGCAATTATTCTCTGTGGTCTCATTTCTGGTTCGAACATCCGAATTCCATGCCTGCGTGAGGTGATCAGGATCTTGATACCTTTTAGAACTCTACCGCTAAAGAGAATGTTGAGAATTTTAGTGGCCGAATGTGACTCTTCGAAATCTATCCGTGCAAGTTTTTGTCCGAGATTGTCGCTTTCGATTTTGTCGATACCATCGATGATCAGCATGAACTTATGCGGATTTTTAATCACCCACTTGATGCAATGATGCCTTCTTTGAATTCCCATGCACAGTAACTCTCCTGAAATTGAGATCAGCAATAAAGCAAGAATTAAAATTAAGGATGTATAGTACTGCAAAATTGGATACAGTTTTTTGAAAGGGCCTATTCTTGGAAATAAATAAAATCATGAAATATTACCTGCAGTATACAGCTTTTTCACATCATTATCATCCTCTCTCAGATCAGTGATATCGATATACTGTACGACTTCAACTTCCTGAAGAGACTGAATCTTTTTATCCAACACGTCAAGAGCAAAATTCTTTGCTGTTTCTGTCTTCCCGTCACCAGGTTCACCCACAATCGCGATGTAAGTGACGTCACTGCCTTGGATTTTGCCAAACATATCTCGTATCGCAATAGAAGACCCATCTTGTATTGGCTTTCTTGACTTGGTTGCTCCCGTGTGATAATAGTCGATTTCCAAAGCCTCTGGATAGACGATGATGCCTGGGGAGGGGAGGTTTCTTCCATATCTTCGTTCCATCAATCTTGCTCTCGTATTATTATTGAGTTCTTCTTTAGCCATGTCCAGACCTATATACATGAATATATTCTCATATTGTCTCATACAGTCTCTCTGACTGTGGAATATATAAATTGCAAAATGCGTACTGTACTACTGTGTCAAATTCATTGTGTCTAGTTGTTATTATTTGAGATAATTATCTGTGTAAAGGCAGGTTGCCTGAAGTTACTCAACTATTCCTCTCATTTTCAACTGAATGCTTACACAATGCTTAAGTCCTTTGAAGGCAAGACCAATGCAAGTTAAAATTTCACTTCCTATAGCCATGGTAGCCATATAGTGCTTGTTTTTTAAATTTGTGCTCATTTCTGAGAAAGGTGCTCATTGATTCACATGCTTAGTTTGTCTTATTAACCATTGAAAGTATCTATATGTATCACATATATTGGTTATGACTATCGGTATGCCCCTTTTCCGAAATTTATGAAATGCACAAGTTGATTTCCAAGGACAAAGGACTGTTGAAGCATACTAAAATACTATATAAAAAACTTACCACGATTGTTAATGTAGAGAATGAAGAGGAGAATGGGAATGACAGCGAGTCCATATTTGACATTTGGAATCTGCTTCAATTCTATAAACATGAAAATAGAATCATTACAAACATAATCACTGTAAGTCATTTTCTGAAGTAAACTTACTATACAGGAAGAAGCAGAGGCCAGTCAGTATCACGATTACAGCCAGGTCATATGAGTACGCGGATTCCAATGATACAATCCCTAAACATATAGAATATATATATAACACAGTCCAGTAGTATTTGGTTAATAATGTCTTCTTATTACATTGCACAAATATGTCTTATTGCATTGAGATATTAAAATATAATTTATCCCTTTGTTACTATTACCATACAACACTGCACATTACTATCACTTTAAACTATCCATTACAACAGGACTTCCCAAACTTTTTTGCTAGCGACCCCTTTCAATTTATTAAATTTTTCCTTGACCCAACAAAAAACATTTAATCAGGTACTACTGAATTATTCAGTGTGATCGGTGCGACTGCTTTTTGTTGCATAGCAAGTCCTAGCCCTGCCTTACGATATCCTTTATCCCTTTGTCACTGTTACCATACAACACTGCACAGATTACATTATGAAGGCAATGAATTGACTACTATAATGATAAATTACCTGATATTATAATCCACAGTACTTCAAAGAATTCCTTTATTTCATCTAGACAAAGGAATAGTAATATCATCATTATAACAAATGTACATTCAAAAACAGAAAGGGAATAACATACAACCCATGACCGATCCCCGGCTGTTAAGTGAAAAAAGTGAAACACCACCCTTGATTCCAGTACCTTTCCCAGATTATATTTTTTCTCCCAGGTCTTCGAAACGAGAATCTCATTATCAAATAATAAATGGTCATGGTGTCAACTTACTTAATTGCAAGTGGGCCCCTATTTATATGTATATTTTAGAAATTACCTTTTTGTATCCTGGCAATCAATATTTTTGGACCAAGTCCGTTAGTGATCAGAAGATTTATTGGGAAACATTATGGGGATACCCAAACACCCACAACATCAGTTCATGTAGTATATAATGTACAATATGGCATTTATAATTTTGTTCGGATGAGAAGAAAAGTTAGATCATTCACCAGCAGTGTTCCAGCCAAGATTATACAAAATTTTATCAATATAAATGCCCCCCATTCTTACAAATGAAAAATATATATTTACAAGGTAATAAAAATACCTGTTGAGAAGTGAATGGAAGCTGATAATATTCCAAATGCAGCAGAAATATCCATAGTGTCTTCTGAGTTGTCTCTCCTTCCTAATAAGTCACAATGCTGTATACCTGACTATTTAACAATACAAAGTGGACCAATCAAACGCTGCTACATCGCAATGTGGTCCCTCAGTCTTATATTAGATTGTTTTTCACATCTTGAAAGCTTTTCTTTGATATAATACTTCAGCATCCATTGTGTTCTTACGAATTCAGACGTCAGCATTGTATTGTTACTGAAAGCTGATACCGGGTTTGTCTGAGGGTAAACAGATATACTTGTCATTTCTTCGATGGTTTGTTGGAGTTGATAAATGATAAATATCTTCAATAAATAATGAAATACTTTGCAAACAAACATGGTTAAATTAAAGCATTATCATCCCATTCCTAGTGAATTGATTTTAATCAAACCATACTGCATTGCATAGTGGTTGATTAGTCTTGTTTATTGATATATTTTCAGGGCTTGAATGCTCTGCTTTGATAAAATACTTTCGACACCTATTGTGTCTCTACAAAGAAGTCAGACGTCAGCATGGTATTGTTACTGAAAGCTCTAAACTCTAAAGTGTCTGAAGGGTAAACAGATATACAAGAGAGAGTTACACGATATATAATAGAGGTGTCTGAATGAGTGTGCGGCAGATTCTTACTACGACAATTTCCTACTGAATATAAATTTCTACGGACAATTTCTTACACCATAATTTCTCACATCAGGAATTCTGACATTAACATTTTCTTACACGATTTGTTCCCATCCTATTTACTACTAAATAATAAGCAAGTCTTCCAACATAGATATTTTCTACGGAATAATTTTTTTTACGCAATATATATATATTAACGGGTCCATAATATTTTAAGGTACAAATTCATGTTCATACCTTCGAATATAGATGTAAATATTGAGATATAATAACTTCCATGTAGGAGTTGAAAATTCATCCCAATTCGATCTCAACAGTCCTTTGCAACTATCACATACAAATTTCATGAAGTGCATAAAAACAGTTTCGAAATCATCTTTCTTAAAAGCATCACTGTTGATATAACTGTGAATTTGTGGGATGATTTTATTATGGTATTCGTCAAGGTCATCATACGCAAAATCCACAAATTCGAAAAAATCAAGAGCATGCTCTATAACTGCTCCTGTATTTCTCACTATTTCTTCCCATTTTTTAGGGTCAGTGACCTCTTCCAGCTTGATAGCAGAAAAATATGCTATGATATCTGGTCTCTGCCAAAATTCATCATAATTGATCAATTTTTTCCAAAAGGTTTGGAACAATTTTTCACCATCTGTCATCAATATAAAAAAAGAAATCATATAAGCAATTGCAGAAAAGAAAACTGTTTTTACTAGTAGATGAGTGGCATTTCCCATCATAATCTCATCTCAGCTTTTGACCACAAGCAATAAAAGCTTAGATAATTGTAGCTTACAATTTTAACAACTTACATATTGACTTTATGCGAAGCATTCCCTGTTTTAGTGCTCCTTCCATTACACGAACTATTTCTCTGCATTTCTGTTGATTACGATTCTTGACATCAGAAGGATTTTTGGGCATTTTTCGAATACATTCAACAAACATGAAACTGTTGAGGGTACGTACATCAAATGGTCGAAATAAATCGTAAGTCTCTGCATCTGTAATGGACATTAAATAAAGACCTAATAAAGTCATAATAGTGGAAAGAGGTTGAGCAATCCGAAATTTGAATTGTGTTATGAAATTATTGTGAACGATTTTATGGAACTTATCTGATTTTTTTTTATATTGTACTACCCTACTTTCTGAAGCATTGTATAGTAGTAAATTTTCTGATATCGGTTAAGTGTAGGGAATCTTTTTAACATGATGCTTACCTGGGGGCTCAGGAAAGGCATCTCGGTCTTGAATTAACAGTTGCATGAACAGTTCCTGAAGTGAGTCATTCTGTCCCTCTCCACACATTCCAATCTTTTGCTTGAAAGCTGAATTTAGCAGTATTTCCGCCACCGGGGAAATTTTCTCGATAGCATTCCATGCCAAATTTGTCTTTTTTCTATCATCCACTGCAACAATCAAAGACATCCGTCAATTATAGGATATAACAGGTGAATCAAGGCTACTAAAATAACATTACAGATTGATATAATCTGCACTAGGAAAAAGTTTTGATAAATACAATCTGTTCACAAGGCTTTCTCTGCAGCCTAATAAAGATTTTTGAACATGTTCATACTTTTATCCATAATTAGAACTCCCGTACAACGGGTGTTGGGGGGTAATTGGTGGATTAATATTTGCGAGAAGGCAAGTGAGTGTTTGGATAATGCTGGGGGACGAGAGCCAGACAGTATTCGAGAGAGGACAACATGATAGTCGTGAGCGCAACGCAATCAATTCTTTTTCTCTTTTTTTCTTGGACAAAAAAGCTAATTATTAGGTGTTTTCTAGAGTCTATGCATTTCCTGAGTTTTGTGTTATACGTTACAAGGTATAGCTTAAAAAAAACATCAATCTTTAGTAGATTTTTGATGTAGGTTAA
>QXVX01005131.1:0-10567 GCA_013436065.1 Halocynthia aurantium | reverse complement strand
TAACTACGAGATCTCCTATTCATAGCTGTTACGACGATAATAGACATTGGGTATCTAGAAATTGGGAGGAGATATGTTCTGTTCAGTTCCTATTATATTATTTAGACTATTTTTCTTCCTTAAACTTCCACTTTGTATTGAACCACCACTAACACGCTTACTGAAGACTTCTAGTAATGAGAAATACCCGATTAACTTTCCAGTCCACATTTCAAATGCGCTTCAGAAAGTGATCCCGATTCTAATTTTATCGTACAAAAAATTTCTTCGAGAAAGGTTTTAGTGCGAATCCTCTACAAGAGTAAATCTACATTCCCATTTAGAAAGTATTTTTTGTCAGTAAAATGTCAGGCTGTCACCTATTAAATATTCATACAAAACAAGTTTCTATTTCTCGTGGAACTTATCTATGCTGCCGTTAATGCTAACTTTGGATATTATCCAATTATTTTTTAATATATGACGTAATGGGTGTCTGTGGATCAAGAGGTTGGTATCTGATATTCAATATGAAATGCCCGCCTTCAAGTAATGCACTTATACTGTACGCGTAATTTACCTACGAATAATTACTTGTACTCCAGTTCGTGTCGTACCTATGGTATAACAGGTATGGCACATGCCTTTGACGCCACTGACACAAAATTTGTGTAAAGTCATACTCAGATTGTGAAAAAAACCGAGTAAATTAAAGCATGAAAGGTGTAGTTGTAATTTTCATGTAGTACGAGCTTGATAATGAAGTAAAATTATTATTGAAGTGAAATTTTGCTAAGGTTACTTTGATTCAATGCAATAGGGATACTTATGTAAATGTTGAGTTTATGTTACGTCAGAGTTCTGGTTTTTGCAAAGGATCTAAAAGATGTAGTGCCTTAATTTTTTTATTCGAAGATTAACGAGCTTGGCTTGTTTTTTTTAGTTGATATTATCGTAAAGTTATCTTGAAGATAGTGGTCAGATTTTAAACCTGTATCATCGTGTTATGTAGTTGTAGTTTGTTGCAATAATATTTTTCTATTATTGTATCTTGTTGGAGGTAGCATCTATATTATTTTATGTTAGATATTCATAGTTGTATTCTTACTCTTAATACTACCAGTACTGGGCCGCGGCCCACGGTTTGTCGACCACTGATCTAATTTAACACTAATGCAATACTATAGCACTTTGTAATATTCAATATAAATAGTTTTGCGTTAAAAATATCTTCAAGATTGACGTGTAATACCAACCTTGGACTTTCATTGAATTACTATTGATCTTCCTCGACCGTGGTAAAGTTAGCTGTTTCTTAACCGTGGTAAAGCTGTTCTGTATTATATAGTAGGTTAGTTGGTTTTCGTACTATAGTAACCATATAGTTTTTACCACTTTCTCATACTTTCTGTCTTGGCTGGAATAGGGGTTTCCAGTTAAACATTGGCATTGAATATCGCAAAATCACCCGTATGCTTTTTAAAGTACCTACAATTGCACATTGGAACTTAAACCTGTACAGCGTTCGCACATTTGTTTACTGAGTAAACTTTACTTGTAGGCTTACATGTATCTAATTTAATTTGATATTAAAAGGAGCTTGTATCCATAATATTACCAGTAATTTAAACTTGATTCCTTCCCATCCACTATATAAAGGCATGTATATTGTCAATACAGTGGCCATAGTAGTCGAAGGTCATCCCTGAAATAATAATTGTGAATCATGATAATTTCTCCGCAGTTAATTTCAGCAGTCACTCTAGTAGGAAATACTTGAAAGAGAATTGACTTATATATAAAATTTGGAAATATAATATATAAAGAACTCCTATTTGGATAGAGGGAACGTGAAGGCTATTTATTTAGTAACTTTAAGCAACATGGGTTAGACGAGTATAACGCGTTAAAGTCAGTAACATTGATGAATTACTGTTGAGGTCTCTCAGGTCCTGACGCCGTAACCCGCTGCGATCAAGAAATAATTAAATTTAGGGAAGAATTTAGACGCTATTTCTGTGATGTGGTTCTATGCTAAGTATTTGTATTTCCCAGCTTGTGTCCGTCAACGATTTATTCGTCGGCCTCCCAGCTCCATTAACTGTCATTATGTCG
Organism: Halocynthia aurantium; assembly: GCA_013436065.1. NCBI lineage: Eukaryota > Metazoa > Chordata > Ascidiacea > Stolidobranchia > Pyuridae > Halocynthia > Halocynthia aurantium. The sequence goes on along the minus strand of QXVX01005131.1, from coordinate 8,473 downwards.
TGATAAATAAAATAACGCGCCAAGCTGCTGTGGTTTCGTTTACTTAGTTTTACAATATTGGTATGTTTTAATTTTTTTCTTATTTCTACTAATAAATAATTCGTTTCGCGCGCTTTTCGTTTAAAATTGATGGAATTGGATTGATGGAAATTTGATTCAATATTTTTTACTAATAATACGTTTCCGAATGAACGAAATAAGGAATGTTTATGAGTTTGCGCTATTTTTAATATCATAAAATCATTCATAATTAGCTACAAATAATCAATGAAGTCCGCATTTTGCCGCGCTTTTCTATTCAATTTTGTTAAATTGATATTTTTATTACTTTTTCATCTAATTTTAAAGTTTTCGATTAAATTATTTGGCGTCCTCCCTGTTTACATTTCCGTATGGAAATAGGAGGGAGATGGTAGCATTGTGACTAACTCCATTTACCTCATGTATAATTAAAAGTGTTTAATAGACGTGGTTCGTGTATAGTATGCCGACGAATTGGAAATCGAGTCAATATCTTCGTTCTCGAGGCAGCTTTTTATACAGTAAATGTCATGTCGCAGTATCGCCATGTCACTCTTGTAAATAAATTACCGCTGTTATGTTAATTGGAAAGATTCAGCGACGTTAATCGATCCCCTATAGCTGTGGCTGTCAAACTTTTTCTCAACGAACAACTTTTTTAAGCTACACCAGTTTAGGCCAATATAATAAAAAGTACAGGATGATTATGATTTGCAGTACTCAATTTTATATATATACCATACCTACCTAACGTTATTTCAAGCCCCGTTCATATTTAGAAGTATATAGCTATTAATTAGATGCATTTTGGGCAGTCCAAAACTAATATGCAGTATTAAAATATCACCAAGAATAAACGAAATAAAAATATCGCATTGAATTATAATTTACTCTTCGACATATCATACTTTTCTGTACATAGCACACGGCCTTAAAATCGGGACAATCCCGTTAAAAATGGGACGTATGGTAGCCTTATATAATTTACCATTACATACCCGTCGATACCCTCACCATTGCTGGACCCTTCACTATTTCGATTACATCTTATATAATGGTAGATGACATCCAGTCAACTATGTAATGGCGTTGATACACAACGTTACAGATTCCCAGATCAATTCAGCGAGTTGTTGACAGACAAGTTAAGATATAAATCGACAAAATCATTAGGACTGAATGAAATGAAAGTGATAATATAATTCAGATTCCATTTACATGCTGTGTATGTCTAGAATACTATTTAGAAACGGAATATGTGCCTTGGTTAACCCGTAACTCGCCGTACATTGTCGGCATTCTCATTCAAAAGGGAAAGCTGGTTTGGTTTCCAATAATTTCCACCCGCCATGTAAAATGAATATTTGACTTTATTTGTGGATCTCCATGTTGAACAGCTATTAGGCAGCTACAAACGTTCCGCTAAATGGGTAGTTTTATAGACTCAAATGTCTGAAGATCTTTAACTGATTGTAAATAGTGTGCGTTATGTTCTACAAACAAGCATACAGACAGAGAATACATGATGTTATATGTGTGTAAATAAACTACCTATGTCTGTAACGAGATGCTAAGTTGATTTACAGTATTTGCTAACATCAAACGTACATTATGACTCATTAGAAGTGATGAGAAGATAAGAAGCATACGTGTTGTATGCAGTATAGGACGCTTGGCCCACTCCTTGTGAGACGGATATGTTCTGGAAGTGTAAAAACTATTAAAATATACATGGGGTTTTTGTAATGTATTGAGACATATATGTGCAGTGTTGCATGGTAATAGTGACGAAGGGATAAGTTATATTGCAATGGATAGTTCAATGTAATACGGCATATCCGTGCAGTAGTATATGGTAATAGTGACGAAGGGATAAGTTATAATGTAATGGATTGTTCAATGTAATACTGCATATCTATGTAGTGTTGTATGGTAATAGTCACAAACGGAAAAGTTATATTGCAACATGTCTGCTGATGAAACCAACATCGAATAATTCTGCAGTTTAATACGTTTTCAACAGCATCATTTGACATAAGAAATATTAATTCTTAATACATCAGCTTCAGTTTCAAATTCAAACTGGCGTAGAGGGTAAACATTTGTAAGCCAGAATACGGAAATCTATAATCGAATATATGCTTGTAATGTAATTAAAACACGCAATTCCTCGATATACAACAAGTTCATTCCGGTATAGGAGTAAGTGGAAATCAAAAAGGGATTTCGAACATATCACAAGAAATTTGGAAAAAAAATATTTATAACCCTCCTTCGCAGATTTAACATTATAAATACTGGATAAATATTGGGAGTAATTAACCCGTGCGGTCAAAGTGTTAGTTTTAGTTTAATCCCATTGCCTATACAATGTCAACAGGACTAAATGCGGTCTCCATTCTTGACGAAATGTTATTCTAGCCGAACAACTTGAAGTTAAGTAGGGGCCGTTGACTATTAAGCCTTTGATGCCCAGCTTCAAGAGTTCGAAGAATAAGATTTCTTAGATCTGTTTTCTTTCTGAAAATATGTTATTTTTCGCATACCGCGGACAAACTTATCAACACTGCGTATTTTCAAGTATTTATTGTTTGTTTTTATCGCCATGGCAATGGATTTTTGATTGCCAACAGAGCGTTAAATATATAAACAGCGCAACAAATTTGTGAATGGTTTTGAAGATAACAAGTAATTAATCGGGCTTATTGTGAATGTGCAGAACAGAAGGGTTTTATTTTTAGGCCAATTTGGGAAATGAGAGAATACGATTGGTCATTTATACATTTATATTATAGTCAACCCTTCGATGACACATAAAGATAACTATTTCTAATTTATATTATAATCCCCGGCTGCTGGGTTAATTTTGTCCCTTCAGCGTACTTCGATGTAACGCAATGGGTCATTTGGCCTTTTTCTGAATAGGTAAAAGCTAGAACCGAAACCCACTCNTGCAGAACAGAAGGGTTTTATTTTTAGGCCAACTTTGGAAATGAGAAAATACGATTGGTTTTTTATACATTTATAATATAGTTAACCTTCAATGACACATAAAGATAACTATTTTTAATTTATCTCATTACCCTCCCTTCATCGTACTCCGATGCACTGCAATGGGTCATTTGGCCTTTTTCTGAATAGGTAAATGCTAGAACCGAAACCCACTTTTCCGCGACGCCCTTTTACGGATCTCTGCGATCTCNAATTTATATTATAATCCCCGGCTGCTGGGTTAATTTTGTCCCTTCAGCGTACTTCGATGTAACGCAATGGGTCATTTGGCCTTTTTCTGAATAGGTAAAAGCTAGAACCGAAACCCACTCGTTATAACGAATTCACACTGTATTCAACCGCAATCCTGCATCGTTCAAATCTGGATGAGTTATGACAAAACAGTATCGATTTATTACTGGCGCTAATCACAACGTCATAATTGCTTTATTTAAAGTTCAAATGTCGCAGCGAATGCACTCAAAATCGATATTTCTTCTTCAGTTTGTGTGAATGTATGTGCGCAGTCGAAAATCGAGATTTGTTTGAAGTTTTGACAGTCAGAGAGCGAGATACGATCGTATTCTATGGTTTCACAACTTTCATTCGGTGCGCTTAAGTGGATATATTAACCCCGAACAGGGCAATGCAAATACAGTAAGTCCTCTAGATACGAACATACGCATTACGAACTTTCGCAGTACGACCACGGCCGCGAACATTAAAAATTAGTGTGGATGGTGTAGTTCGCATCTGGCGTCCGAAATTTCGGTGTTTGTCGCAGCTCAACACATGATTTGCTTGGCTTTCTATCCGTCCCTTTCTAGATTATATCCGCCTTGGTTATTGAGAGAGCACTGCCTCTACCACCCGGTATAAAACGGTGAACGATTTCTCTATGGATATATTTGGTTTTCGTCTTGTGTTTGATGAAATATGAATTGCTCTGGTTTTCGTCCGTTCGGCGTTCGTCGCTCCTTAGCCTAAGCATCTAGTTTTTGAATACATTTTCTGTTGTTTGTGATACTGTTGAAATAATGAGTGTTAATTTTCAGTCGCACTTTTTAAGAACCCCGATTAATTTCAGCAGTCATATAAATGTGAATGTACATTGAGACATTTAGGAGTCTGCTTCTAATTTACGATCAGGCTCATGTTCCACATTGATTCCATGTCATTAGAGTTCGGACATCTCGTGAGTCGTCGCTAAAGAAAGAACAATATCATTGCTGTTCATCTTGTCCCTGTTCATATTAAAATTCCCACAGGAAAACGCAAGTCATTTTCGTACCGTAATTTACTTGGCGTATTTTCTCGTCGAGTTCATTAATGATTTGAGTGGTTTATTTATGGTGCTGGAAAATGTGAATGTCGTTAAAGATATTATCAGTAACATTTGATTTATAGTTTACTGGCGCTGTAGGGAAGTTGCATAGGGAGCCATGCAGAAATAGTTTTGGGTCCAAGCCATTGAAAACTAATTTTGAAAGTATTTTTGTAATTATGGGCCCTAACAATTATAGTGGAAGTGGGCCTACTTAAAAACCGTGGTCCTATGCCAAGTGGTGCATCTAACCCCCTGAATAGAAATGGATATATAACAAATATAACTTGTCCATCCATCCAATACTGCCAAGATAGCTTTGCTAATTTTTATCATATCTCCACTTCCATTAATTTCAGTTTTAAAAAACAGAAAGGAAACAATACCTACATTCTATGTGTTAGTTTTATTAGTGATTCATAGTGTAATAGTCATAATCGTAACCAGACTCAATGTACTTAGAATTTACTGGACAAAATGTACTAACAATTTCAGGTCGATTATAATCTTGCAATACAAGATTATCTCCGAATAGCGTTATACAATGACACGTATTTTTTTCCATTTTAACACTTTTCAAATAGCTTTTCTGCCTTCACGGGATCGTAATCCATTAAATGGATTAAAATTTCAACCAGACAGCAGATATCAAACCTGCAAAAAACATTGAAACCCTCTCGGTCCTGTTGATATAAGCTTATTATTATGATTTCATTGGACTACGAAGTGTTCCCCTTCACCCTCGATTTATATCCTTCCTCTAGTAACGTGTATACCGGGTTTATGTTTTACGGGAACACTTGAAAATCCAATCTGAAAATGCAAACTGAAATTCATCAGTTCAACTTTAAAATGATTAAATTCGTTGGCGAAGCGAATTTATGCGAACTGGGTTGAGGTTAAAGGGTCACCAGTAGCTAGCTAGCTGAGTGCACCGGAGAGATTTTTAGTTGTATCTGTTAGAAACGCTCATGACTTTCCAATAATTATTTTGACACATCGTGAATAATAATCATAGTTGAAATTTTATCGGAGAGATCTGTATACAGTCTTCCCTCGCTATATCGCGGTTCACTTTTCGCGGATCCACTACATCGCAGATTTTATATAATATTGTGTTGTATGTATTTTATTTCATGATAAATGCCGTGCCGTACAGTACTAGTATGTTTAAGCGATACAAGTTTGAAAAAAATTAAATAGCAGGTCAAATGATTGTGGGAAAGGTTGATAGGGTAAATATTAATGTGTGACGGATTTATAATGGTTCAAAATACGCTTAAATATATTCAAATTGTTAAATAAATATGTGGCTTCTACTTTGCGGATTTTCACCTATCGCGCGAGGCTCTGGAACGCAATACCCGCGATAGGTGAGGGATTACTGTAGTGCATTCTTTTTGGACAGACATAAAAGATAAGAAATATTGTTATCAAGTTAAAGTATTACAGTGGAGGTGGCCGCATTCTTTGAATATGTGAAGCGTAATAATTGAAGGATTGCCTAATTTCTGTCCACCACCCATTTCCATCGTTCCCAGCCTAGACCAGGGTATAATTATTCACAGTCATCATTTTTGAATTAACGTCTTCAGCATAATTATTGGGTAATCTGTTCCATTGAACGATCGCTGTTCTGTTTAGAAACATTAAACCTTCCCAGATGCCCACAGTCTTTATTTTGGAAGGAAGGCAGATGGGCGTCCTATTGTATGTTGAAATAACAAATAAAAGCTTTTTGTAAGAAGCCTATCAGCTTACTACAGGAAATTGTTATCATTGTGTGAGTTGAATCATGAAAAGATCGTTTGAGGATCCATCAATAAACACTATCTTCCCGATAGACAATATAACACGCGAGTTGATAATAAAAGAATTGAATAAATGGTTAATCCCAAGCGATATATTCCTACATACAGATTCCCTACCACGAGTCAGAATGAGCTTGATTCCTTTCATTTCTTCTGTTGAATTTGAAATTACACATTTCACATCATATCCCTAACGCCAGGGGTCGGAAACCTTTTCATGCCAAATATCAACTTTTGATCTAGTTAAAAAAATTACCCATTTTTAACTAGAACTATCTCGGTAAAATATTTATGTATACAATAGCCACATGGGAAAGCTCGAAGAGCCGCAGGTTGCCGACTCCTGCGGTCTAGCCCAAACCCCTAACTATCACATACTATAGTAACACCTTTGAGCACTAATAGGAAAATGTCTCTGTATTAGTTGTCGGAAGAAAATTGTTGCAGTTGGAAATTGTCTACTTCCCGATACGATAACTGTGCTGTGTAAAATAATGACGTCATTCATTCACGTATTTATATACCTTGCTTGAGCTGTTTCACTTCACTTAACAATGGAAAAGGTTACTAAATTAGATCTAGCAGAGAAATACCTATTACTGCTTAAGTAAGCATTTAAGCTCCACAGATTCATTTTTGGCCTCTAGCTGGTTCGATAGGTCTTAAGTAGAATCGTGTTCTCTTTGTTCTTGCATTATTCCTGGGATGTATAAGAATGATATTGCGATATAATATGCAGCACACCTCGTATATATATAGCTGTAACATGTATAACTATAACGTCCACAAACACTGAAAAGCGTTGAAAAATTCTGGATATGTAAGAAAGCAAAAACATTTTAAGCTACGATTTTTAAATCAAAAATATATATTTCTTATATATGATAGATCTTCAGGTCATTACCTAGGATTTGTTCTGTGTCATTAGATAGATTTTTCCTTCAGCATTACCTCGATCTTATTTCTTACCATCGCTTCGTATTAAGCCATATTTCCATCACCAGTGGTAGCATTTTGGCGGATGTTATATTACTTGGTCATCTCACTAATTACCTAAGTCCTAAACTATTCAAACTACACGTCATGTATGTTTTGATACAAGTATCTCGGTGACCCTTGTTATATAGTTTTGACCTTCGTGACATTTGACCCAACAACATTTCGTTAGGAAATTTTTAATTCAAAACCTCTATTCTCCTGTATTATCTCACTTCTATCCTCCCGGGAGCAGGGAGTGAATAAGCAATTAACATACATGCCAACTTAACGCATGATAAATAGTCTGCTCCCACTGGGAGAGAAGAGAAAGAAAGAGTCATTAATCATTTCCAAAGACAGTTAGATGTGGATTCTTTTCCTCATCGTGACGTTCTCCTTCCCTCTATTAATTTAAACGAAACAAGAGGCTTCATTTATATTCCATTTCCTATACATATACAGTATATGGAATTTTGGTTGGATTCGATTTCACATTATAAAATGTCATACATCTATTTGCCTTTGTCATCGAGCCAAATATACGAGTAAGGAAAAACAGAAAACTCTTACACAGGATTTTAATAATTTATAATGCCTCACCACTTGGTACGACTACTGCTGTATTATTACGTATATAAGTTGGAAATAATCTGTGTGTTTAAAGATCTTCCATTAACTTCGTGACTGGATAAGACTACGAAACATTTGTGCAACACACACTGTGTTGTTGCTGTCCCCCATTAGCCCGTTTTAACGTTTTGACGAGGGTTGGATAAAATTGTTATTGCATACAGGATACGTCAACATACAGTCAACGTGTAATCATTTAACGATAGTTCTACTGTTACACATTTAACAAACGAAAGGAACATTATCTGACTCCAAAACAGTTCAATTACCCTTTGTAAACTTACGATCTCGTTCCATGTTCGCTTTACAATATAAATTGTGTTGTTCAGTCTGTTTCTCATGAGCTGAACGATTTCTTTTGATTTCAACTCCCACCATCGATGAATCCATCCCAGTAACGGTAACTGTAAACAGAAAATAACAAAGAAAAATCGCCCCCTTTGGCGCCCCGGAACCCAGCGGCGCAGTAAATAATCAAACCTTCTTGGGTGATGGGTCGAAAATGCCTCATACCCCTCGTAATGTACCCTAATTTTCCGAGTATTATGCGCAATTTTGTTACTTGAAATTATTCGAAAGTCGTGGTAGAGCTTTTTCAGCTGTCTATTCAGCTGCCATGTATTTAGTTCAATAACAACGTTGAGTATGGCAATATAAATACAGTGGATGACGCTTATTAGGATCATGCTATCAATTGGATATTGTTATCAAAACCACT
>QXVX01005127.1:1556-13804 GCA_013436065.1 Halocynthia aurantium | reverse complement strand
GGGGGGGGGATTAGGAAATAAATATCCCCATCTCCAAGGCAAGAAATAAAATTATTGCTATTGGCTTTTCGATCTTCATACCACGACGAGAAACGATTCAGTCAAGTAAAGAAACCAGCTAACCAAGAAGCGATGAAGAATACAGATATGTAATAGAGGAGACCTTATGCTCAGCTTATCAAATATTAAATTGATATTCTCAAGTCAGCAAAATCACACCAAGGTGAGCATAGCATATGCATATGGGAGTGCTAGCCCAAGATATAATGGGAGCGCTGAGGGAATAAGGTTAACAACCACTGAAATATATGCAGTAGCTTGTATCTATTATCACTCCATTCCAAAAGCATGGGTACAGTAGTAATAAACTTGTACTTACACTGTCACGGCACAACACAGCTAGTATTCCACACATTTTTCACTTTTTGACCTGTACCATCTGAAGTTAAGAACATAAAAGTGCAATCGTTTTTTATATTTAACGCCGGTCAGCCGAGTGCCATGCCTCATTCGTCACACGGGAGCCGTCAAAAAGTGTAACGATAAGCAAACGCAGAATTGTATCGCAGACCTTCAACGCGGGAATAAGACGATACTTAGTTTTATGAATGGACAGCTATTTAGTCATATTCTACTAGATTAATAGATTGCTATCATACCTACAGTAACACAGTATTTTATATAAGTAAAAATATCGCTGTGGAACCGGCTATAACTTATATGTCCTCGGTCCCTTCGATCACTGACATAGTAAGTACAGTGTCCCTAGCATCGTTCTGTTTTGCGAGTGACTGCCTCGCTATAAAACTTGGTAGTCCTGGCGGTGGTTTAACAGTACGCGCTGTTACGGACTCATCAATACATTTCGCAATAGGTAAGTTTTCATTTTCATGTTATGTTAGGAAAAATACGAACAAGTCATTCACATTTCGTCCGTTTTTTAGGAGCTTGGTGCTGGTCTGTAGCTAGAGGCACCATATCGAGGTACATAGCTTTGGAAATATTGTTGTGTGGGTTGTTTTCCAGTGCAATTGATATTGATCACATCATCAGTGCACACTCATTTGAACTCCAGGTTAGTCCATACAACCATGCAACTGCTCCAAAAATATCACCGTGTCATAATTTTTAATGTAATATCTTGAATTTTATTATGCAGCATATTCTGAATCTGACTCACCAATCTTTCTTACACGCTTTGGTCTCCATCCCAATTGCTTGCCTTATCCTGTGGCTGTTGTCCATATTGCTGTGGTTATTGATAAAAAAAAACGGCTGGGACTCGCGATTCGAATCATACAAAAACCTTGTTCTTCATTCTCCAAACATCTTATTTGTGGCGTGGTTCACCCACCAATTACGTGATAGTACCAGAAGAGGACTGTGGTTCTGGCCCTTTGGACATACCGCTCCTGTGCCGTATTGGATATTTATTTCCGTTATCATTTTGACACCTTATTTGGTAAGGATTTACATCTATGCACGTTTCAACTCCAATCACACCTGCTCCAGCCATGATGGCGTTTAACAGCAACGAGAGCGAAAGTGATGGTGACAATGGCTCAGACTCTAATTATACACCAAAGAATCCTGGGAAAAGACCAAGAAAATCTCAGAGAAAAAGAGGAAGGAACAAGAGAATGCGACGTATAGAAAAGTGGAGGCCGAAAGACAAGGAGAAAGTGATTAAAGTGTTGGATGATATGAAAGCAGATGATTTTTTCAATGATTCAGGTCCTTCTCAACAATTCAGTGAGTTGTTAGGAAAATCAATCAACATGAATGCCACACATCTAAAAAACTTCATGAAGCACTGCTGTCGAAAAGTAAAGGAGCATCGTTCTGCAACCCATGTTCCGCTTGACAAGTGGATAGAAATCACCGACGCACTGTCTCCAGAAACAGACGATCTAGAGCAGCAAATAGGCCATGTCATGATGGTGGCAATGGAAGAACCGATTGACGGTGTCGATGAAGAATCTCTTGATGCGACCATGCCCTTCCCGAACTACGGAAAGATTTACAAGTATATTTCATGTGCTCTAGCAAACAAGACTCTACCAACTCTTTCGCCCATTGATTGTCTGGCATTTGAAGACTGTATGCAAACTCTCACACATCAAATCAAATGTCTCAGTGATGAAGAGGTGCGGAAAAGTTTGCGAAAAGTGTACCTTCACCTCACAAGAAAGCGAACGCAAGAGCAGGAAGAAGACTATTTAGAAATTAGGAAGAAAATTCTTCACAACGCTTCTATTTTTAATCCACTTGGTATAAACGCACAGGCTATTGTACCTGCGGAGTCGGAGTAAGTTAGCATAGCAATAAACAACATTGAATTACCATGCTTGCTGCTATGTGATTCAGCCATGTATTTAGATGGAGTTTTATTTGTTTTTAGTCAACTTTATTTGATGTCATGCAATTTTATCCGTCTTCATTTCCATACAATCACTTTGATCTTGCATGGATAGCACGAGTGTCTTAGGTTCTAGCATTTTCATGGGATTCAGTATCTGAATTTGCAATAAATATCGCTTCCTTTGAATATTATTACAGAAAAGTCTTTTGAATCAATAAAAATAGTAAGGATTGTTACGAGCAAAAATCTGCACGAGAATGGATCCGGGGTTTCAGAATATTTATTAATAAAAGATCTAAGCAAACTTAGATGCCTTTGTAAGCCAAGTAGTTAGTAAATTTATATAGGCCTGTGTCAAGAGTTACGTTACATTAAGGTGGAGGCAGCCACCTTCCATGTCAACTTGACAAGCTTAATAAATCCAGTGTAATAATATAAAGGTTCAGACGATATAATTAATACCTAATGATCACAATGTTTCCTGCTTACTGATTTTGTTATGTATATTCATGCATATTTCTAGTAATCAACATAGTACTACAACATGGCCGAATGTGATTTAGTAGGTTTTATTTTGTCAACTAATTCCAGGTCTCGCAGACCTATCAAGGTTCCAGGAGGGTTAAATTTTTACCCTTTTTTTAGCTGAAAGGCTGGAATCTTACACACATTAATACGTTATATATCCCCTATCGAAGCTATGATTTATGACATTTTCTTACTGGCAGTGTTGTTACCATAACTTAAGCACGAACAAACATTTATAGACATCGATGGCTGCTTCCTCAATCTTGACCAACCAAGACTGAATGCATTAGAATAAAAGCAAAAGAAAACATAAGAAATCCTTGTAAAATTAGTTCGAAAGCGTAATACAAAAACTCTAGATTGCTACTGATGACAGAAGAAAATTTGTTTCGCAGCACCTGAGACACAATGACCGATAGGAAAGATCTGATATTTGCTGATGCTCCAAAAATCATCATGTTAAGGAGCAACAAGCATTCAGTTATCAGCAAGAAGGAGACGAAAGCATCAGGTGAACACATTCGGCAAGCGCATCCCATCGCAAGTGTGGGAATGTTACTACTTATGACTTGACAAAGTAGATTTGTTGGTCGTTTGCTTCCTTCATTTGAAGTAGTAATGTCAGTGTTCGGTGCTGGCACTGCATTATCCAGCGTTTTTTTGGTCTCAAGTGCAGGAGTTTGACCGAATTCCGAGTACGAATAACTGTTTCCCTCGTCGTACCTCGAAGCTCCCGGATCAGGATCATCATTCAGAGTCTCTTCCATCGGGTCACCCATAAGTTTTCTCATCCTTTTGTCTGAATTGTTCAACAACTTCTGTCGACGTGCATCGGCCCTTAACCGAGTTTGATTTTCCATTTTTACCAGTTGCCAGATCTCTACAAAAGTTCAGGTAGAGTTCAAATGAAAGCAAGTTAATTGTTTACTCGATAAAGCTATTTCGCCAAGCCGATAGCCATTGAAAATTCACGTAGTGTTTTCTGTCCTCTTGTTATCATAATGGATATGGAATCGTTATCGGTTTCTTGTTTATTCTTTGCAAAGTCATTTTTAGCCCATTGGAACATGTAATCGCGTTGATCAAGATCCTCTATTCGATAAATAGTTCTGAGAATGTCACGATACAAGTTTAAAACTTTACGCCTTCTCATGAACTGTGTGAGGGACAATGCTTCGGTAGGTAACTTTGATATCATCATTAAAAATTATTGTGGGGTACATGCAGTTTTCCGTTAAGAAATATTATTCCGAAATGACATTTTCCTACCTTTCGTTGTATATTACAAACGCGAGGATTTTCTTTAATGTGCTGCAGCAATCGTACACTATGGATGGTAGTGGAGTATATGATACAGAAAGGAACTCTGCCGGTATATTTACATCCGCATAGAAAGAAATAAACGCAATCGAACGCACGATCAACGCGATAATTTGGACAGAGGGTGTAATTTTCTTCTATCGCATGTCCGATTTCACAAGTTCCATGATTACAGTTAATTACTTGTTCCATGGCACAGTACAAATAAAATTTTGTAGTACGGTTGTTAAATACTTCAAAATGCTCGAATAAACTACTAATCTAACGCAATCAGATGATTACTTCATTGCGTGTATGAAAGATATATTTCATTATTACGTACGTATTACGTGACGCAATAAATACGTCACATTCTGATCACATGACCAATCCAGCTGAGGTGTTTACAAACAAACAAAGAGAAGCTGCTCCACTTGAAACTGAGGTTATTATGTAGCCTTTCGTATGAGGTTTTCTAGATAAATATCTCCTCGTATTAATGCAGATGACAAGTGTATATGCATCAGGGTAGTGTGTGTGCTGTGTTATAACCGATACTAGGTCGTTGATTAAAAATTACGTAGTTAGGCTTTGCGAACAAAGCAATCTACAGACTGTGAATAACAAGTGACGAGGTCGAAGTTATATATATACTTCCGTGTTCGCATACTACGTTGTACTGTAGTATTATACAATAGTGAATGATTTATTCAATACTGTATAGTAGCTTGAACGTCGGCCGTAGTGTAGATGACATTTAATATGAAAGATCAATTCTTTATTGAATAATGGTCCTTGATGATTTTAATCTGAATTGATTGGACCAAGTTGGGAGTGTCTCTGAAATTAATATGACAGACTGTGCATGCTGGGCCAGTGGACTGGGAAAAGTCTTATATTCAAAGAATCGACAGACGGACGACAGCTCAATTTTGGATTACCATTTGAAGATAGTTTGCAATATTTTTGTTTGTTACTTGATTCAGCTAGTCCACTGAGATCACCATAGCCTCATTAGATATACAGCAGATTGATGTTTGTCTTCATCAACTGGAATTATAAAAGTGGAGATAAGAAAGTAGCAAAAAAAATGTAAGACAAGTGTGTGTGAATCAAATGGTTGTTAGAAAGATTTGTAGTTAACATTGTGCTTGAACTTAAGAGTAAATATTCCTTTAAACTAATGAAATCAGGTAAAGGAGTCAGCAGAAAGTAGCCCGACTCCACACCCCTGGATTATATTAACATCCACCGCTATAAGCACAATTTGAAGGAAGTGCACTGTATTGTATGTAACTTCCACTGAATTGTATAGATCATAATTTGTTGAGGGATGTGCTCTCAATTGATTGTATCTAAATAAAATCACAGTAGGTATTTAAACCACCTATTGAGATACCTTGCAATTTATATATATTCAACATTCCAACACTTAACTGTGACATGCAAGTTTTTGACTGTAAGGTGTATGTAGTCAGTAGTACATCTAGAACAGAGATGGGCAAAATTTTCCCAGTGAGGACAACAAAAATATATCACAATTGACGAAACACTGAAAGGTAATGTAATTGTTATTTATATGACCGAATCATTTGGAACACAAAAGAAGTAATAGATTTGATTGAATTATTGTTATATTGCTTCATAAGGGGCCTGAGTTTGCCCATATCTGATTTAGAATATTAGAATCAATGATAGTCAATCAAAATGTGTAAGGATTGGTACCATTCGAATGGTCAGTTCAAAAAGATGAAAATCATCGAATTTTTAATAACTTACAAATACTGTACACAGCTAACTGGTGTTATGAAATTGTGAATATTCATTTTTACTTACCATCTTTGTTCAGTATGTTGTGATAGATTATTAATTCATCAAGTGTTATTGAAATCATCACTACATTCATCATTACGACAGATGATGATGTCATATAAGACTTGTAATATCAATGCGTTCATACCTTTCAGAATGAATTGGAGTATGTATATATTCTTAGTACTTTGCAGCTGTTCCACCTCTATAGATGAGTCATAACATTCAGTTGATGCTTTATCCTAATCAGAATCAAAATATATCTGGTCATTGCTTTGATTTTTTTTTTCCTATTTACATAATTTACTGTTTAGGGAAATGTGAAATAACTAACAGGAGAACTACATCCTGCTCGAATACCAATATAACTATATTCAAGCTTGAAATTACCTGGAATGACTTTATTATAAAGTTTCACACTACCCTCATGGAATGTGAAATCTTTCTCCTATTGGATGTATCAAAATACTGAGATGGCATATAGACATTCGTCTCCAGGCTTAGATCAGCATTTTCAGGAATAGTGGGTGCGAAGCCCAGGCAACTCTATATCCATACCAACACACCCTAATTTGTAAGTTGGTGATTATACTGAATGTTTAATTGTTGCAGATAAGCATAGGGTAACAATTACGTTAAGTGAAATAAGATTTAATACCTTGTGTGACTGCTGGTTGAGTGACCGTTACTATATCATGACTGAACGCACATTCAAGCAACGGAGGAGCTTTGGTAAGCAGACTACAATGAAATCTTTATTTATGGGAATTCGAATTCTCATAAACATATTGGTATTGTAATTGTATTGCTGTGAATCTATCTATTTGTAACTTGACCAACTATTCCAGTTGTGAAAAAGCCCTGATGGCTAATGCAATTGGTAAACTGTCATTCGAAATGGTAGGACCTACCATCCAATTTTATATATTTTGAGAGGAATAAAAGACATTGTTCGAACCTGCAATGCCCCTTCCAACCACATCCGCTTTATTCTGTGTTTTTTTTCAGAGGACCGCGTACAAGATGTCAAGCAAATACGAGAACAGCATCCCAATAAAATTCCTGTAAGTATTAAAACATTCTTTGTTGAGATATGTCATTTTACAAAGCCTAATGTCTCATCCCGAAATCTCCTTTCTGCCTCAAGGTTATTATAGAAAGATATTATGGAGAAAAAAATCTTCCACTGCTTGACAAAACGAAATTCCTTGTTCCTGACCACGTATCGATGAGTGAGCTTGTACGCATTATTCGGTACGTATAAAAATCTTTTTGATGGTGAGAATATGATTTAGATTTTAGAATAAAAGAGAAATACTATTTTTTGAGTTATTGGTAATATTGTCTACTTCGAAGGTCAAGTTATAATTATAGGAGGCATTGGAACACTTCTTTTTTAAACGTTATGGCTAAGGAGATGTTCAATTTCCCAAGGAAATCTACTCGAGTAAAGTACCATTGCCATAACTTTGCAATTGTTAGCGTTTGTGTGGAGTAGATCATACAAATGGGAGACGTAGAGATATATACAATAAATTCTATATTGCCGATAGCTGCAACTTGGGTTTAGTAACCCCTTTCAAATAGATAGTGAGAGCAAAAAAAAATCCGGGTCTGGATCCGGAGGGGATAAAATCTAGTCTAGAGCCTCTTTCTGTTGATGCTTCCTCAGGAAAGGACAGGATGCTCTGCTAGTATATCATAAAAGTGAACCCTCATTTGAGGCAGTTAGTGTTTTTCCATGTGAAAAAATTCCCAGCCACAACCGCAGCAATTTTAAAATAGTGATTTTATTAATTATTTAGTCAAGCTCTTTTTTGAAGATAATGATGATACCCCCACATGTAAAATATGGTTTGTAATTACCTCGCAATTTCTTTCATTCGACTAGCCGACGACTACACCTAAGCCCGAGCCAAGCATTTTTCCTCATTGTTAACCAACACAGTATGGTCAGCGTGTCGTCTCCCATCTCCGAGGTCTATTCTCATGAAAAGAACGAGGACGGCTTCCTGTACATGACCTATGCATCGCAGGAAGTATTTGGACATCAGTGATTCCTGCTGTCAGCAAAAAAAAAACGGTGTATTGGATAAAATATTTTAATCAAGATCGTTCTTTGTATCATATCAAATTTGAGTACCATTCTTTCCTCCATTCGGGCCTTGCCGGCATTTACTACATGTTACCGTTTGCACTTAACAATAAAGTCGTCCTTATATATGGAAAAATCGCTGCATGGTGAATTTGTAAATTTTTGTGTGGTTTGTTTTTAGTATTATCTTGTGTGATGAGAGATGAACTTCTGTAAATATTTCGTTGTACAAAGTCAATAAACGCATGAAAATAAGTACATTCTTTCAAATCGGAATCTAGCTATTTCAAATGCTCAGTAGAGTCAGTTGTTAGATAGCATGGCGCAGTAAAACTCACCAAAAGCAAGCTGCTAGCCCGTTAAGCCTGTCAAGCGGAGATTTTCCCTTATTACGCAAAGTTTTGCCATGCTGTTGCATTTGGAAAGGTAGAAGGGAGCAATTCAATCATTAATATTTATTACCCTCTTAATCATTTTACATCTAGACAAGACAAGACAGACAAGAATAATTGCCTGAGGTCATCATAGTGTTCGTACAGTAGTCTGCTAAGATATGATGGCATTTATATTTGTAAATTAGTTGGGTGGTAAAATCTTATGGTATCTACCAGCTTCGGCTGAGCATAGCTCAATACAAAATGATAATGAGGTACTCCCACCTTGGTTATGACCGTTTGATGTGTTCCCAATAGATCTTTACTAATTTTGTTATTCATATAAAACTAATACTTGCTAACTTTTCACATTATTATCAACTCCTATCATCCTTCAAGTGATAATAAAACAATATCTAAAGATATCCAGGTCGTTGAGCATGATCCTAGTCGTTTACCGACCAATTCGTTCTATGACCCGGCTGTTAAGTGAGAGTACCTGTATCAGATCATCATTGTACAGTGGACTAGATTATATAGAAGTTTGGAGCAACTCACCACCTGGATCTCCAACTTCTTCCTAAACCAGGATACTGCATTCACCGGATTCTCTCTTCAATGGTAGCCATGAAGAGTCTCTCGGCAAATCCTGAATTAGATTTAAACTAGGAATTTTGTTAGTGGGCCAATACTATACAAAG
This sequence comes from Halocynthia aurantium, assembly GCA_013436065.1. NCBI lineage: Eukaryota > Metazoa > Chordata > Ascidiacea > Stolidobranchia > Pyuridae > Halocynthia > Halocynthia aurantium. The sequence goes on along the minus strand of QXVX01005127.1, from coordinate 4,633 downwards.
TTCAAGCGAAATGTGAAAAACCACGGTGACAAACCATGCCTCGACCAGTCAATTATCTTATGTGAATGTGAAACCAATTGAAATTGCACAAAGAGTAGTATTTATTTTGCAAAAATACAGATATGTACAGTGCAGAAATCTTAACAATATCACTCAAGACATGCACGCAAGCACCGATCATTGCTTCTCGTTATAGTTACTATGGCATATTGAAAAGTGAAAATTACAGGTGTACTATTATAGTATGCGGTCTACCTTTTCATTTGGGGTTTTTGTTCCGGGTAATATTGTGTTTTTTGAATCAAGTTCTTTCGAATTCAAATTTGAACTCCAAAATGTGGTAGACCATATAATAGAATAGCACCAAAATTACCAATGTAAAGTAAATCAAACAATAAACATTGCACAAAATAACTACAAGGCACAGTGCTCTTGATGTGGCAAATGAAAACAACTGCATGCAGTGAAAAGAAATGAACAGGAGATAATTGTAGTAAGGAACCAAACCATGATTTGAATTGCAATTTCAATCTTGCTAGAAATCTTGTAGGAAATTGATCAAATGTTCCAATGGTATCTCTAGTAGTTGATATGAAATCAAAAAAATATGTAAGTTTCAAGCAAGAAGTAGTAGTAACATAGTAACATTTTCCAACTATATTGACAAGATTCAACGAAGTATTCAATCGATCCTGAAAAAGCTAACAGTACTTTTATTCTTATTGCCTTTCCGTTATCACCAGGTATTCTCAGCAAATTCAGAGTGCATAGTTTATAGCATGATAAAACAGATGGCTAAGATGTTATTATTCGCAGATTTATCTATCAATCTCGAGTCTACACTATATTACTGTACCATTATTGACAGGGGACATGACAGACCAGCACAGCGAATTTTAATTAGAGATCAAATTTGTCTTGAAGTGTTCAGCGGCAGCTGGGAAAGTTAGGAATTAAAATGTCAATGTCCTTTGCATAACAAAAACATGAAGATCGACACTAGTTACATTGCATTACGCAAAACATGCGTTTTTTTGAACTTGGACATCACGCACTTAAAAGAATGGCATACATGAGACGTGAGAATAGAGTCCCACAAAAGCTAGCATGCACACAATCACCATCACTACCCAAGGTACCCAAGGTATTTTTTTTATATGGATCATGTACACCATACTGCTACTGTTCGGCCATTCCATGCTTGGCTACGGCCTCGGCGGCCTCTGTTGATCTGGCCGGGATGGAACCGAGGATGCCGGAAAAACAATGTTCTACCTGTATGTACTTTTATTGCAAACTTTGATGTCTGGAAATCCGGTCAAATGTGTTTGAAATAAAACTCTTCTGTATATAGTTGAATTTCTGTAGACATTCGTTCCATACACAGCCGCTTATTCCTTTCAAGTCATTTTACACATAGGGTTTCGGTGTTAATTGCCACAAGCAACACAGAAATAATAAGCATTGAAGTCCTTATTAGATTGCACAAATTACTAACAGACACTAATGTCTTTATGGATGGATTCCAATTGAACACTGAATAGTTATATGATTACTCGAAGTTTTTTCAAAAATACTAATAGTGTTTTAAAAATACTAAAATCAGGAAAAGTAAAAAAGGTTTCCAAAAGGTTTTAATTCCAGTAGAAAATATAATAGCGGAATTAATCGGCCGTTATTCAATCCGATGACTTCTTCTCTTCTGTCGGCAAATTGCTGAACATAAGAGGGATGGGTATGTCGTCCATATTAGGTAACAGAAGAAATTTCTGGAAACGAAAAAGTTTTAAAAAACAGTCTTCGGGAAAAAACAAAAATTTGGTAACTCACATTGAATTCTTGTAATAACTTTTTCTCTATCCAGTCAGTTACAGGCGTGCTGGTGAAGGCCCTCTCGCCAAACTTTGGAAGGGCTCGTAAATGCATGAGTGGTTGGTCCTTGAAGCCATACCTAATACATCCAAAGAAGTTAAAAAAATCCAAGATCCAAGAATTCAAATGATGATTTAAAAAAGAGCATGTTTTCAAAGACTAAGAACAGAAAATTCAGACAAAGTTTCAGTGTATTAATTTCTATCTGTTCAATACAGTTTCGTTATTTACCTCTCATCGTTAATTTCATATTATAAGTATATAGTTAGATTTGATACAGAAAACAGGAAGATCTAGAAATCCAGAACAAGCACACACTTGAATTCCTCTTTCTTTATACGATAAACAACAGACTGTAGACGTACCAAATACGATCCGATGGTGGCGGAGGAATATTTACGCACAAAGTACCCTGACACTGAAGTAATTCTGCGGTCAGAACGAGCGGAGTGTTGGAAACTGTTTCCAGTTTTTTCCGTATATATTTGTTCTCGGTGGCACGTTGGAAGTATTTAGATTTGGTGATGCTGTCCACAATTCTGACCTAAGAGCAAAACACAATATATCTTTAATTTGTCAATGCGAAACCAAGATTTTATGTCAAGATTAGATGTCATACCCAGCGTTTTTCCTGCTGTGGAGTCGAAGGTGCGGATGACGTGGCACCCGTGGAGGCAAGAGTCTTCGATCTTTCCTTTGGCTTCGTCGGAGGTTGGTTGTCATTACTACTGGCGGTCAGGTAATTAAGGGGGGACGAGAATGCGCTGTGGAAAAAAGTTTCGATTCGCTATCAAACGCACTTGATCACATTTCTACAGATACTTTTAAATTTAAGGTAGAGGATGGCACACAATGGGCCGCAAATTCTATTTGAGCCGTTCACAGGAATTCTCCATGATATTTTTGTAGAGTATAATGTTACAAGGCTATGAAGCATGATTGAAGATATGATTTTTGTATCAAATTATTCAGTTGTATGAATAATAATTGAATGTTTTTTCCAATTAACTCCCAATATTTAATGGTATTAGTTTTTTGCCAGATGTGGCCCGCTAAAAACAGATGTGGCACTCATGGATAAAAATTTGCCTCTCTCTGATATAAAGTAACCCAACCTGTCACTGGATACAGCCAGTTGCACTTGATCGACTATTTGCCTCTCTCTGATATAAAGTAACCCAACCTGTCACTGGATACAGCCAGTT
>QXVX01005124.1:0-65050 GCA_013436065.1 Halocynthia aurantium | reverse complement strand
CATCTATGATTAACATTCATTTACGTCAATAAAATGGGTCACACTGCACTAACTGGGAGCTTGTGCTATCGTGCTACCCTTATTTATCCTAAGGTCTCTCTACCTTATTTCTTTCAATCATTGTAATCCAGATTTATCATTATCCCCATGTAACTCATAGTATGTGCTTAAGATTATTCAGCATACTATGCATATAATTTCAACAGATCTTTTGCTTATGAAACAGTGAAGGATAGAATGCCTGTCATACTCACTAAAGTGATTGACACATGTCACAAGCAGATAAAGTTGTTACTGGAACAATATGGTGAGGTAAGCTCACTTATATTACTGAATACTAGTCTTTAATTATCCTGTCAAGTCTAGAGATATGAACACAATCTGCGACATGATCAATAAAAGTTTTGTAAATTGCACAATAAGAACATTAGAAAAAATCTAGTCTAATTTTTACTCATAACAGCCACGATATGTTTAAACGTAACATATATATAGCATATATACATAATTATTTGACAATAGGTTGCAGGGGAAGATGCCAAAAAGGTGGTGAGCCAGTTGTCTCAGCTTAGGAGTGAAATAATGACAGACAAGCCTATTCGCCCTATTGAAGATATTCTTCCTGATAATAAGGAATGGGAGAAAGCATTTGTGGATGAAAGGTTTCTGCTTTGTTACATCAAACATGATAACTGGGAGATGTCTTTCCAATAATCCTAATCTTTTTGACTATTTTTCACATTACAGAACTAATGCAGAAAAACCACAAAGCTGGTTTTTCTCACCCTGGCTCTTTGTTGAATGTTATATGTATCGAAAAATCGCAAATATCTTGAATAAAAGGTAAAGTAATACCTCATTTTTACTGCCTTAATTTGCACATTCTTGAGGTATTAATATGGCTTATACTACTGTATAATTTAATACTTAACTATACCATAAAAATTAGATGAAAAACAATAGATTTATTCTTCGAACCTTTTTCTAAAATATGTAGCAGAGGACAAGTTCGTTAACAACAAATAGACACATACATACATGGTACATGCACGTATTCAGATACTTTGTACGATTCCCATACTATGAAATTTTTATGCAGTTTTATGTTTTCATTTCAGCTCATACTTGAAACAATTTGATCCATTTCAAGCACAGAAGGAAACTTCTCTTGAAAAAGCAGTTCCCGGCATCACTGTCATGCTGACACATTTGGCTAATGTCAGTCCTTCACTCAAAGGCTCTGAGGACGGAGCTTTGTCTAAGCATTTTGAAACATTTGTGAAGGTTACCAGTATATTTCTTTCCAAAATAAAATCATTGCACCATGAGTCTGGCCAGCAAAAATGTAATTTGATTCTGTCTTTCAGGCTTCCCTATGGAGCAACCAATTTGATTTATCTTTGTCTGGTGGAGTCCATCAGGAACATAAGTCAGAAGATCCGGTTGAAAAGCTGCAACAAATGCAGAGTTCAATATTGATTGATGACACCAATGCCCTGTTCACTCATTTGTGTAATGCAAGAAAATGTGCCAGAAAGGTGCTGTATATTGATTATGCTTGTATTGTACGATTTGTTTTTTGGGTATTATCAACTGCGAATGGAGGTTCACACTGTGTCATAGAGGATTTATATAAAAATCACAAAATATTACAATACGATTCGTAAAGCCACCTCAAGCACATAAAGGCACACACCAATTTAACATATTTCATTAAAATTGGATGTTAAAATCGAAGCAGGAAACAGAACTAGTTCATAATAAAAATAATTTTTGACCTTTAATACATATGATCATAGTAAAGACAACGATATCTGGATGCCTGACAGCTCTGTTTTCTTCTGCAGGTCCAGGTAGATTTTATTCTTGATAACTCCGGATATGAACTGTGTTCCGACTTGATATTAGCAGAATTTCTTCTGTCATCAAATCTGGCGGACGAAATACGCTTCCATGTGAAATCTATGCCATGGTTTGTGTCTGATGTGACTTTTGAAGATTTTGACAGGACGCTCTCTAGTCTATGTGCTTGTGAGGATGAGGTGCTTTCTAGACATGGAAAAATTTGGCAGAGTCGACTGAAGGACGGTACATTCTATATAGTGCCTGCCGAATATGCCAAGTTTTGGACTTTGCCGAGGCCGTACTGCGACATGCAGAAGTTTGATCCTGAATTGTTCAGCTATCTTGCCAGCTCACAACTTTTAATCTTCAAGGGAGACCTGAATTATAGGAAACTCGTAGGTGATTTGCAATGGTCTCCTGAAACACCATTCAGGATAGCCTTGAGAGGATTCTGTCCTGCCTCCCTGTGTTCGCTTAGAACTCTCAAGGCAGATGTTGTGGTGGGACTGCAAGCAGATCAAGCACAAAAAACCCATGGAATAGATGAAAAATGGATGGTTAATGGAAAATTTGCTGTGATTCAATCTCTACTAAACTCTCAAATGGCATAACAAAACTAAGAGTGACATTTGACATGATATATGGATTTTTTCTATGCAGTCTTAGCAATAAGAGTTATATTTACTACCTTAGTGAGAAGCAGTTGCGTAGCATATTGAGGTACTGTATCCCATTCGAAATGGACGATGATTTACAAATTATAGGGGGAATGATTGCTAGTAAAGCGTTAGGTTGTGCAATATCACACCACAGATTTTGTTATAAACTCGACTTCCAACTGGTAACATTATGGTACATTATTAAGAGTAACATCTAAATGCAAGTGAAAGAAATATATGATATATTTGGCGAAAGGCCTAGAGAAAATTTAATACCTACTAAGATATACTAGAATTTTGTATACAAAATATCAAATAGTTATTGTGAATCTTACAATGATTGTTTGTGACAGAAATGGTTGATTCAATGCTACTCACTATTGTTTGTTAGATCGGTATGAAGGTCTGATGATACAGTCACAGGGAATTTCTTATTTGATACCTGAGCCGGTGTTACTTATTGCATGTGGTTAGTTTTAACTTTCAATAATGCACTTCATAGAACCATTCCAATTAATGTATCTCATATTTTGTATGGTCATGTTTAAAGGATATATGTTGTCTGCTGACATCTCACTACTACGAGGGGAAGTCAAAAATTACTGGCATTTTATGCCACAGCGCACGTCCACACATGGAGTGAAAATTTCGCCCACTTGTGTGACACAAGAGTGCGCTGTGGCATAAGTGCCGGTAATTTTTAGCTCACCCTCGTATATACGGAAGGAAGATTACAATCTATGCTGATCATTCATCCTTTCTATTTATGTATTTAGATGTCATATTAGAACTAGTAACAGTAGACAAATATTTCTTTGTGTATCCTCGCACTGCTGTACAATGACCTCTCGTGGGAGTGAAGTGAAAGAAAGCATAGTGGTGCTATGCAGAATGTTCAAGTATGGCGATATATTTCTGAGAATAACACCGGAACAGATTCGTCAGGCGAAATTTGACAAACCAGAAGCAGTTAAGTTTTTCTTTTGCATCTTGATCCAGTATAATTTTGCTTGCACCAGGATGAGGAAAATTTAGAAAAATCGTACAGTACATATGGCAACTAAAAAATAAGTTAGATAAAATGGCATTCATGTCACACAGCCCAATGTAATAAACATATATATATACATAGGAAGAAACATTTGCTAATTATACATAGTATACATATATATATATATATATAGTACTAGCTCCTGTGGGGGGAAGATGTATGCAGATTCTGATTTTGGCTGTTAAACTATCTTTAACATTTCTATTAATTTTTCAGCTATCCATTCTCAAAGACTTTCTGTTTAAACTACTTCATGGAAAAGATGTGCAAGACACAGATTCTGTGAAGCAGCTACAAGAACATTTGAGATCGCTTAGGTGGGTAAGAGACAATGATTACATTGAAATTCAAGTAGAAAAGTTACTAATAACAGGGAAAATGTGTAAAAGTTCGAAGTGATATGAAAAACAACAAAATTTACTGTATTGTATTATAATACCATGTATTCTTCAGGCTAGCATGCATGTGAGTTAAGTTAGCATCAACTACCTCTATGAAACGGATTTATTATACAATATAACATGCAAAATTTAGTAATGGCAAACCTTAGGGTACACAAAGTTAATCAATCCCTATAGTACCTATTGTATTACTGTTTTTTATTTACTTTTTTTTGGTCTTTAGATACCCAAGGCTATCCTACCTGTATAACGAACATGGAGAATTTCATTCCAGTCGTGAACTGTTACTCCTCTTAGCTTGGTACATACACATCTCCAAAACAATGTATACAATATGTAATAAAGCTCTGCAACCTGTTAGCATCGTCAAAATCCTTTCGAAGACTATTGACAGAGAAACCGAAGCTTCTTGGGACAGTAGTAGTTTGTCCATGTCTGACAAAGCAAACTATTTGTCTTGGTTGGTATCCAGAATTAGGTTTTTGATGATGCAAATTTCTTCACTGGAAGGAAGAAATATAAAGATAACATACAAGGTTTGCCAAATGTCTTGTGAAAAAGCAGTATATAGTAGTATATCATTATATATACAGTATATCATATATCAATTATGCACTTAGCTAGTATCATATCAGGGAACCAAAAATCCAATATAATATATATATATAGCAATAGCATAATTTATTACTGATTAATTACAGGCAGTAGATTCCGCCAAGGAAGATATCCAGGCCAATCCTTCATTATTATTTCTTTTGCGGCATCCAGAATCCATCAATAAGGTAAGTAGCCTGAAGTCGATTTTAATTATTTCTTTATAGCAGAGTAAATGATGTATATAGTGATACCTTGAATTGTGTGAGGTTCCTCAATAAACCTGCCATCGTATGTAGCACCTTAGGACATTCCCCCAATCCTGTTTCTAGCCATACACCACTGAATACCAGTATTAGAACCTCTTGATAAGTAGAGTCGATTATTGAGCAGTTATTTGTATTGTATCAGTTTTAGTTTATGCATGTTTATTGGTTACCACAGATAGCCTATATTCGTACTTGATATTCAAACAATGTTGTATTTTCCTTTGTAGTATGAAAAACAATTGGAAAGAAAGATATTATTGTTACAAACCTGCATAAAATGGAAGACGTTGAAGAGTGTATTTTGGTCGTGGATGGTGTGACATCTTCTAACAAGAAACATAAAGGTTTAGGGAGAAGGTACTTCTTACGTTTCATTTGCAGGACAGCGTGCTGGCTTCTGCATTGAAGGAGCAATATGAACAGACTGTGGAAGGTTATGATGATAAAATTTCAATCGATGTAAGAGATGTTGGAAAAAATCCACTCAAAATTGCTGTCGGGAAAAAATTGGATGAATTGCGAGGAGAACTTGATAAACGAGAACATTTGAATGAGCATAAATGGAAGCAGGTAACACTATTATATTGATTGCTAAACCATAGATTTTTGACTTGAATCGTACGAACAATACTGTGTGATGGATAAACATGGGAATGAGTATATGAAATCTTACTTGACTGTATATACAGTTGATTGGGCCATTTGAGCTCGTACTGAGAAACTAATAGTCATTTGTCATTACAACTCGAAGCTAGTAGGTAAATCTAGATTCTAGAAAACTATCATGTAGCACTGATAACATCAGACCTTGCGTAAACAGAAAAAATCATATAGCGATGATAAAACATCAGACCTTGCGTAAACAAAACAAAAAACACCTAGAAACTATTTTCCAAATTCCTCCCCAATTCTCCCCTTGGGCAAATTTCCTCCCAGAAATTTTGAATTCCTCTTTTAGGGTTTGAATAACTGTACTGATTTATTGAAAAATATTTTTTCTGTTGCAGAATAATGTGTTGGCCTCCTTGCAGCCCGAGCAAAAGTCAGAAATAGATAGGGAAATTGCGATGATAAAATTAAAATTAGAGGATCCTTACCACACACCTTTACTGAAGTCGAGCAAAGGTATTTTTTTTCGAGTTATAATAACTTTGATATGGAAAAATAATACTTCATTTCTCTCATCTCCACAGCAGGGGATAATAGTGGTCATATGGATGGATTTGGCCACTCTAGAGATCTTAATGTTTCAATAAAATGGGAATGTGAAAGACTGCAATCACTTAATGCATTGCTAGAAAAGGAATTGATACAACTGAGGCTTACTGCTAATGAGCAACTTACTGCTCTCAGTCAAAGAGTGCCAGATGTGGTAATGATACCTCATGTAGTACAAAAACAGAGAACCGGAAATAAATTGCAATGATGTAGAAACTTATTTGTTGTTGTGTATGCTGATGTGGGTATGACACTGTCATGAATACCTCCAACACATATGTTCACATAGAAAGTCAGAAAGTGATTTGTACAAGTAAATATACTGTCCACAAGTAAGTATACTATCCATGAGTAAGTATACTGTCTCATCCTCTGAATTCAAATAACAGAAACGTATTGTTTATGTTATTTGTTGTATCTTTTGTTATATATATATATTTTCTTGTTTAACGCCCGAAGTATACGTGTGAAGCGGTCGTTGAAAACTTTCGTTATTGGTACATCGTAAAGAAGCGGAGTAAATAATCTACCGTCAGATGACAGCAGTGCGTTGCATAGTAGAACAGTCAAATATTTTCTTGGCTGTTTTATTATTTACTGGACCAACATTATTTTCAAACTTTACAGGAAAATAGTTGATTTCTACACATTATGTAATAGTTCCTCACAGTAATGGTTGTTCTCGGCCGTGTTGTTGTTACTGGTATATATATCCGTTACGCATTACACGAATTTTTGGCTTGACTTTGATTTGTATCGTGAAAGTTATAATCTGTCTGCAGATACTCACCCAGAATCTCACTCGTTCTTTGCTGATGTGCTGTAAATATTTTTAGACAGCATACACTAACGAGTTAACCAGTCTTCCCCTCGGTTCTTCTAAATAACGGAAAAAAATCATTTAGGTACTGTATATGTGAGTTGATTGTTATAAAAGTCTAGGTAAATTATTTGTTACGTGGTATATCATTAGTTATCAGTATACACTACTCGGTATTGCGATATATTCTAGTATTACCTTCGGAGTATTGTATCCATAATTAATCAGCAGTATAGAGTTGAGCCATATTATGTGCTATGTTTTGTATTGAGAATCTCTTGTATGTTGTTACAGTATTCCCGTAGATGCTAATAACCACAGATTTCGTAATCTGAGGGATTCATTTCTGGTGTTAATGAAAACTTTCTCAGATTGATTACGCGTCTTCTTGTTTAGCCATCGGGGTGCACCAAAATACACCGGAATCGGTTCCCCTATTTCCGTTGTCCCGTACACAATAAAGATACAATAGTATGGGCCTTATGAAAGAATTTCGTTGTGCTTGCAAACAGATATAGAAGCTAGAGACCTTATTGCGTTACGAAGGTAAATTTCATTAGTTTCCATGTGACTATGATCACTGACAATATTTCATAAAATCTGTCACAATAAGCGGTTCCAGTTTCGCATTATGTGCTTACGAGACATCAACAAGTACATTTAATACGGAAAGTTTATTGCCTATCAAATAAACGTTTTTATCTTGTGAGTCTGGAATGCACTCAGTCGCCAGGGGAACGGCGCATCGTGGAATTCCCACGTCCTGCTTTGTGTACATAGTAGGGTTGTTTTACACTTCGCTGAAGACGACTGACAACATCCACAGTATTATCTCCATAGTTATTTGCTATTAATCAATCTTCGTCTATTGAGTTGCCCGTATAAATGGAGACAAACGTGAAAACATTCCTCTGAAAAAAGAGGGAAAACTCAGTTTATACCATAATCACCTTTGTGTGGATAAAACTAGCTATAAACATCGATTGTATTTCATTCTGATCATTTTTCCGTTGTGTATGAGTTGAATTTTTAGAAGATTCCGTGTGTGTATGACAAACGAGCCTTTGAGTTTGTAACATAATGACATTTTAACCTCTATCATTTGACAATATCACGATCAGCAATTCCAATTCGCGTTTTACTGCGGTATGCGGTCATTTACTAGAAGTCATAATTGTGTCGCCTTCGTGAGTTCACCACGATGCTGTTACCTTTCGATGTAAAATATCCGCGATCTCTCGCTTATCGCGGTTCTAGTTAAAGACTTGTTGATTATTTTATATCAATGTTAAAGAGTTTAAGACTTTTATGTCTTATTCCATGTTCCTTATATCTTGCAATTTTCTGCGAATATTAGACTGATTTTTCCATCGTCTTAAGTCTGAAATGGGCAACCTTCTTCCCCTGGGGGCCACATGAGCATCTCTAAGGTCTCGATATAATGAAAGGAGTTATTTTTTCACGAGTACAAATAATTAATATAACTGAATTTGTTGTCTCATAGTTTAGTTCAGAGGTGTGCAACTTTGTAGCACTTATGGGCCATATACACTTAACCGGATTAGACAACGGACCTCACTTGCATTTCACATCGACTATCTGCTGATATAAAAAAATTGATTTGGTGTTCTTGCAAATCGAATAAATCCACTTTAGGGACGCTTCGCTATTTATAAAACATCAAAACAGTGGTACTAAATTCATGTTACGGGTCGTACTCTATTAAAAACCGCAGCTTCCCGCGGGCTGCACAAATTCAGTTCGCGGGCTGCATTTAGCCCGCGGGTCACCGGTTGTGCACCTGGTAACGATTGATATTGATAACATTATCTGGGATATTACTAAGCATATTCCGCTGTTTTACAATGCCTTACATCGACAGTAGTTAGCTAAAGCGGTCATGAACTTTAACAGTATTTCTTTCCCCTTTGTAATTACGCTTATCATTGTTGTGTTACCCGATTTTAATCAGTGACGTAAGCCCGAGCAACAACGAATTGGCGGTAAACATCGGATGCGAATAACGAAATTTAATTCGTTAATTTGCGGTATCAGAGACGGGTGCTTGGTATCTGATTGCATTATTCCAACAACGAGAACAAAAGCGTTGAAATTTGGTAACGCGAATGAGCCCGCCCAATCCATTGTTCTTGTGGATTTTGTTTTCTGAAAATCCAATCTGTGGAAAGGATGTATCGTTCTTTTGTCAGCGAACTATCCAGTAAGTCAAATGTCGTTAAAAGTCTTTTGGAAGTAGCGTCTCGATTACTTTTATTTTCACTTAATGAAACTGAAGTAACGGAAAATTTTGAAAGAAGCCAAATTGCTTTTATTTATTTTGTATACAGTTACTTGAATGCTCCTCCCACTATTTGTTGGATTCCTTTGTTTTCCGCGTACACTGTTGCAACAGGCCCGGTATCGGATGAGCATCGGACAGCATGTAGAAATGTTATACGTGAATAATACTTGTTTTCCACTCAATTGAAATAGAAACAGTTGTCCTATAGAATTTGAGAATATATATAGATATGTGAACCCCCTATCAAACTCTCCCTGCGATCCCTAAAATATAATAACAGATGAGTCCACCTGCAGTAGTGGACTTATATTTTAGGGGCCTTGAAGCTTGAAGTGTTATGAAGCCCCCATCAAAATCACTTCTGTCTTCTCCAATGGGTTAAGTGTTTGTGGTTGTTCCGTAAAATATCATCACATCTTTCAAAAATTACCGCACTGCATGTCCGATTTTGAATACATTTGCTCGTCGTCTAAGGGCCCGGAAGGGCGAGTTTCATTAGTCTCATAATGGATCCTCCCTGGCAGCACTGGCCGACTAGTTATCATCGAATCACTGACAACGGTTACAAAATAGCTTTGTTGTTCGAAACGTTCTCTTTTAAGGGGTAAAATAACAATGAAAAGCGCCCCAAGTAACAGTAAAGATAGATTACCATGCTAATGGAATCTGAAAGTTTGTTCGTTTATTATACGTGAACGTCATCATAATCTCAAACTTTAATATAAAACAATCCGAGCCCCAATTAAGGTAGCTTCTTTTACAATTTCCCATAGTTGAGGAAGATGATTCACGCTATCACCACATTGACAAACTCTTAAATTCACCCACAAAGAAACACGACGAGCCCAATTAGTCCACTCTGTATAAAAGTAACATTCGATATTTGATTGTGAATAGCTTTTGTCCCCGTGCATTCCCACAGTAATGTTATAGGTTGTTTTACAATGATGGGACAAATAAAGAGTTGTTTTCGAACTACTTCCACGGACGTATCGCATTTCTTACTTAGTCTAAGCCGGAAAATAAGGAGGTGACGCAGCACCGTGATGAGACACGTGGACACTTAATTCGTTAATATGATTTAATGTGACTTCCATATCTTCAAGTATATCAGCCGTCATTTTCTAATATATCGTATTGATATGTTATATTTAAATGTCAAGGATTTCTAACTGAGCATTTTAGAATGCAGAAACAGAGAATCGTAACGCAATGATCAATTTATTCTTTTTTTAAATGTTGAGAAATCTACTATTTAGGTAAAATTATATTCCTGAAGTGACCTATAGTTAGAGTTTCCATCGTTTTAAAATTGTTAACATAACATTCCTAACTTCAAATTCAATTTCGCTGGTCGCCTAAAGGCCTAATTTTTTATATAAAAAAAATTCAAAACAGATGCGTCCTAAAAATTGTCATGTTCATTACATTGTCCAACTTACGGAACTCTGAACTCTAAACTCTCTGTGATTTTAGCTATCAAAGATCGAACATTATTTTTCAAAGTTCACGGTATTCGCAATAATGTCACGTTTCCGAATCAACAGTCTTATATTTTACCGGATAATGCATCACGTTTGACGGAATGAGCCAAGAAAATGTACATGCTTTTCATCAAAAATAGTTACCGTCACTTGACGATTCATTTATCTTGACTTTCAGTACAAATGTTCTTAAATTAACTTTTCAAGGCACGAATTATCACCGCACAGTAAACGTTTTGCACACGAACACCCTCAAGGCGATAAAAAAACTAACTCACAAAAACCGCATGACACCTCGAATCGCATGTTAAAGAAAAACTAGTTACTAAACTAGTAATAATCAAGATGATTCTGTATCTCAGAATATCTACCTGTAAGTTGGAAGACAACCATGTTAATTTTGGCACGCATTCACTATGGAACTTAAGTCTAATTTCTGATTGGTTATAAATCATTTAATGGTAGACATGGATTGGATGCAAACTGTATAGCTATAGCCTATAGATTTCTTAACTTCCACATTAATGCAACTTACCAGGATAGATCATCTCTATTTTCAGTAGCTTGACTTTGACTGACTGTCAGATTGATTCGTGGGAATTGAAATCAAGTGTAAAATCCATCGATCATTCCTCAACTTAGTAGGTCTGCCAAGCTCTAATAATGATTTGAATTACGGTGTATATTTTACGAGAGTACAGTACTCGACTTTAGAATAATCGGAGTTCATTTTTATAAAACTTGCTAAATACAATTTCCCGATTAAAAAACCTCCATTGGTTAGTTTACATTTGAACGATGAGTTGCCGTAACTGAATTTAGTGCAAGGTGATACCAGTGTCTCTATCTTAAAGTATAGTGTTATAATATAATACGCCCGCAGGTTATGTGCTCAGTCGTTTCCAAGCGTTTCCTGCTACATTTTCTTATCTGACTGTAAATAGAACTTCATCATGATCGAGAATGTGATCTAGAATACAGAAATTATATTTCAACGAAAAAGTTTACAACCAACTGTATTCTTTCGTAAAAAAAAATTGATTATATTTTCGTATCAAATTTCGTAGTGAGATGAATTTAAGGCTATCAACGTTGATAAGATTTACATTAATCGAAAAAGAACACATCATATCATATAAAACTGATTGATACTAAAATAAGAGTAAGATATATTCCGTTTACATGTTCAATTTTACTTGTCATATGTTCGGCTAATGTAAGCCTTTACTACTAACTGCCCAAGTTTCGATATCAACCATTGTAGCATATAATACAAAACAATACAATAAAATGATCCGCTGATGGTAGTTTTACATTTACTCAGAAATATTGATTCCAAGACCTCCATAATACTTCATCGCCTATGTATTTATGCTGGGTAGCATTGAATCAATCAATTTAGTTAAATCCGCGAAATACACTACGTAATATATCTTGTACTATATACAAATATTTAAGGTGATCTTTGTTTTCACTCCTTTAACGAAACAGTGTTTCTATTTCTAAACTATTTTTGTTGTATAAGTGGTTTGGGATCCACTGACTCAAGAATAAATCTTTAAAACAAAATATTCAATTCAATTGTAATCGCTTGGAAATAGCTCTTGGTGTTCCTTTCCGTTCTCTTTCGTGAGATTGTCGTTTCCGTCTTCTGTAACCGTTATCGTATGGACTGGCATAGTCATGCCGTTGGCCAGCTCCAGACATTGCTTCCCATTTTGATCTGTAACTACCATGGATTGAGTAGTTTGAAATATAATGTCTGACGCTCTGAAACAATGAATCGAATATAGCAAACACACTACCAGAGTGCCCATGCTTAAGAATTCAAAACATTTGTTGATGTGTGCTACCACAAAATAGGCACCGTGCCACGGATGGAATTCGAACGTTACGATGGACATAAAAAACTGAACGATGACGAAAAAAATCGCCACGATGCTCATAACGCGATCTTTGCCCAACATCGTTCGGATGTTATTCTTGTTCGTTAGAATTCCGAGCACCCCACTCGTAATAACGATCAAACCACACCATAAACCAGTAGCTGCTTTCCCTGGCCCGTGACTGAATTTTGCCATCGTTGACGATATGTCGAATGGGGCATCCGAAACGTATTCTGGATCGAAATCAGAATTTGCTTGCTTATTTGTGATATTAAAAATCGCCGTCAAGTGATGCAAAATGGAGTTATTCGAGATCACCAAATTATCTTGATCTGGCTCTTTTATGGCCAAGTAAGGCAGCATCGATATTTCAGGCATAGGAGATTCGTCTATTACCGCAAATATTGCGCCTATTATACCGATTAGGCAAGCGAACACTCCTAAAAGTATCTTGGCGAAACCGAATGCGCGAATGTTTGTGATGTCGTTTGTCGATTTCTGTACAGAATTGGTAGTAAAGTTGTTTGATGGTAGTCTCGTGGTAACAGCTACCACTGACACATCGTTGCTACCACTTCGCTTTACTGCACAGACTCTGACAAAATTGTTGTTGTCCATTTTGATCACTTTTCCATCCTTCTCCTCATCATTGTTAGCGAGTTTTATTTCTTCCTCTTCGGCAACAAAGCAAACAGCAGCATGAATGACGCACAACGCTATGGATGCATAGCCGGAAGCTTTTATTACTTGCGACATCATCCTCACCACGCGATCGCTAGATGCATTCGCAGCGACCGTGGTAACTGCGATTTGGAAGAGTTGAAAAATTGATGCTACGATGCATAATATCATATTCAACTTGATCCTCCTGATCTCACTATTCTTGTCCAGTAGAACAGCGAATACACCGCTGATCACGACAAAAACGCCGCACCAGATTCCAGCGGATATCAGGGACGGTACATATTCGTAATGAGAGAAAGCCATATGTTGTCCAATGACGTTAACTTTCGTGTGAATGGTGCTAGTGAGAGCAAAGAGCATGGAGATTGCACCGAGTACAACTTCTGCAATTCCCAAACCACGGATTATGTTAATAGTCTTCTCAGCTATTATAGTTTTTCTGCCTCTCGAAATGTCCGAATAGCTGTCTTCCCTAGCAGGCTCCTCTGTTAGTTTTGTTGATGTCATGGTTTATGCTGAGTTTCTGAAACCTTCACACGTTTTTCTGCAATGGCGTCCAAGTAGAAACGAAAAGACTTCAGATCTGGATTCTAACCTTTTGTCCAAGCGACTCGTGTAGAAGTAATGTAACTTATAGCTGCGTGATCTGCATGTTTAAAGGATCGATTGCTACCCTAAGGCAACTAACTTCGCTTGAGTCACGAATAGGGTTCTGCTATTTATATTTAGAAAACTTTTACCTCTTGAACAAACACCGTGTATTCAGAAATTTTGCGAAGACGTCACTGCGCTCGTACCTGACTCAAAATGATAATGATCAGCGGGATTTTTATGGTCGTGTAAGAAAAAATTTGCAGCCGTGCATTTCCGTCTAGCAAGACTAAAATAAGAACCTAATAATCAATATCCCGCGGGGATTATCTTTTACAGTCGGTGATTTGACAAAATGTTTATTTAATACCTGCGTCACGTAATTATGATTACGTGGGTTTTACTGGCTCGAGGTAAATTCCAAAATCTATCAATTTCTTGGAAGTTTCGTGGTTGATCTGGTGGTAGATTTAGCAGACGATTATGCGTATTCGATGAAATAGGGAATATTATATATGGCTAACGTCAATATATCTAACGTCGCCAAAGCAAGGAGAGTTATATATAATTTTTATAAAATAGCTTTCAAAGTTGTAATAGTTCACCAAAGAGAAAATAATTTAGGCAAATTTTTATCGGTTATATTGCATTCGATTGAAGAGGAAAAAACAACTGCATGAATATATACATAGAGACCAGGGAGCTCAACTGAAAATTCATTTCCATTTAGATTTCAAATCGATTATGAAACGGATTCAAGGATAAATAACATATTGAACGACCGTAAATTCAAATAAATTTTATCATATTTCTTTGCCAGGCTCGTGATCCTAATATTAGCCATGTGAATACCTGATTTCAGTAACAACCAACATAAGTACTAGAAATGAGAATCTGTATACATCTGTGTACACATTGCCCCGTGACAATTTCGTAACAGAATTCCAGGAAGCGCTTTCGTACAATGTTTCGAATTCATGTAAAACTGGTTATTCTATATTTAAATACTATAATAATAGTGGCAATTTATCGTATAATCATGATTGGAAAGAATTTGTCAGAATGGGCAACGTAGTCGTTAAAATAATTGTTTGATGTTCCACTAACATGTTCGAGTTCAAGAAATCAGCCCTTTTGTAGTAATTTTAACCTTGCTTAACGCCTATTTTGCTACATAATAAAATAATACAGGTGTTTTGATTATGTAATAGTAGTTTATGAACGATACGGCCTGGTATTAACATATTAATTTTAACGCTGAAATTCAAGCCTAGTAATAACGATGTTCTGTAGCTTAGGGCATATACATGATTGTGATTGTTGTTGATGCTTATCGCGAAAAGCCTATATGTTTTTGGATGGTTGGTTATGCCTTTATAATCCAAATATAATGACGCCAATACCAACGCACAAAATGCGTCATATGGTCGTTTTAGTCTACAGAGTATTTGGCCTCAATTTCATTGATATAGTTTGATTTAGCTGACCCAGCGATCACACGGAGTACACCCAGGGCCGAATTAAGATCATTGTAATCCCCAAGGCTTAGATAGGGACTAAGCAATTCAAATATTTTTCTCACATATATTCTTATTTACTGTATAACGTTCATATTCCTCAAATACTTAAACAAAGAGCTCAGCCATAATGTTGAATGTTTCCGAGAGCTGTATATTATATGCCAAAGAGCGCCGCTTGTGGCTCGTTATCCGCTGTTTGATCACTCCTGGTATATACGATCGTTTCTTCAGAACCCTTCCATGTCAAATAAGTTCACGTTCATCCGCTATACGACGCCCATGGTCTAGTAAAGTTCAATATTACGATAGCCAGGTATTGTTTCGCTACAGCGAAAGTGATATTATTGAAGATTTCACCGACGGTACGCCATTGCAATTTTCATTTAATGATTATCCTAATCCTATGATTTTAAATTGGCGTCAAGAAGAATTCACTACTTATTATGTCACTCAACTTGATTCAAAAAAGTTTTAACGATTTTGCATTACATGTTTTTAATAGAAGTTTTATTAGCACTATAACAAGTTGTTTGTTTGAAGAAAAGGCAGTAACAGTTACAATTAACAGTAAACAATTACATTTACGAACACTATTTTACCATTTACTGATAGCTCTTCTGTACTCATATATATGGTGTCGCGAGGGACATAAAATTTGTCGACTCTCAAGCCGATAATAATTTTTGTCTCCATTTTAGATAATTCTGTCATTTCCGTTACACGTTACCGTTTCCTGTTCAGTGTCATCGACAAATGATAGTCTGTACAAAAGATGTTACGATAGATCACACCATTTTAGTCCGTGGGCGACCAACGCGTCACCCGAAATTGGGTGTAATTGCCGTACTCTATGAAAGTAGCCTCAATAGGGCAGTGGCTAGTCGTGTGAAAACTTTCTCCCGTGTAATTCCCTCGCCGTCCATTACAATCTCGTTTGACCGGGAGGAAATAGAGACCAATTGTTGACGCTGTGTAATGTTCAGTAATTTATATCTCATCAAATTAGGTCAGATTAAAACTTTTGATGTTTTTCAATGAAGGATGACTACTATGCTTTGAATCACATAGCTGTTGGGACTAACTAATAGTTTCTCGTGGTGAAATTATTGGTGGGAGTGGGAGCATAATATTATAAGTCAATATATAACGAAAAAGAATCGTCCGAGTCCAATCGGCTGTTACGTTGCGCTTCACTCGAATCGGCACTATACCAGCTCTCAAATTTTCACTACTGTACTTACTAATTTCTGCGGAATAAACAGAATACCATCGCGTAATTAGTATATACAATATCTTCAAAGAACGCTAACCAACCGTGGATTGGCAATATATCACTCTACCTAATTGTTATCAGTTTGGGTTAATTTTCCGTAAAACTACACCAATACGCTGAACATTTAGATCTTCCATCTTTGTCGGCGTTTTTGAAGCTAGAGGCAACATAAAAAGCGATTGGACAGAACGAATAATCGTGACAAACTGAAATCAACTCTATCGGGTTGCAAACGAAAATTTATCGAATTTTGTTACCGAAAATACTTAAAATTTCATTGATATCGTTGTCAGTAGATTACTTTCACCAACTGCAATACTCAAATTACGACCAAATATACTATTCATAGCATCAACTGATATGCGTGACTTGCTATAACTCTATGATAGATCAATTGAAGAAATGTAAAGAGATGTCTTCTGAATTTATTTATTTTTAACATTGAAGCAGTGTTGTAATCATGTCATCAAAGTTTAGTCTACAGTCAAGTCGAGTCAACTAGAGACTTGTCGAGACTGATACTTCATGTCGAGTCTTTTGATAGCTGTGACATAAGTCAAGTTGAGTCGACTAAAATTAGTCAAGCCCATAATGCAAGAATTAAAGCATCTTGGCAATAACGTATATATTCCTATTATAAATATTTATATATTCCTAATGAAATACAGATGTTCTAGTCACTAGAATCTACTGCATATCTATCTACATGGGACCACAGAACAATGAGTTCTGTAAGCTTGTTCTGCAAATATACATTTCGTTTTACATTAAGCCCAATAAGGCAGTAACTGAATCACAAAACTAAGAATGCACATTCTTGTACTTCTGTTGGTTTTTTTGAGAGGTTAGTTACGTGTTTGCACGTTCGCCTATGATCCATATCACTTTCTATTTATATACAATACAATAAACTCCTAATTACAACGATGTAATTGATCTAAAAATAAGGAAATGTGGCTGGTAGATTGCTCTTGGTCTGGATAAATTATCGATATTTATATTTAGTATTCTGTGCGGCCCGTATTACTTTGAAATGATATCCGTGTGGCATGGAAGCTGTGAGGCATTGAATATCGTTTAGATCTTGTTCTCCGTTGCCAATAACTGTCTACAGAGAACGAGAAAGATAAATTTCAATTTCATTGTTAATTTAGTATGTATGGTCCAGTAGCGAAGCTCTTTTTGGATAGTTGGGAGGTCGGTAAGGTAAGCTGTCTTGACTTGTGAAAAGGTAACATTATCCACAACAAGATTGCTTTTTGGTTAAGGGCGTCTGGAATTTTAAATTGGAGCCTAATGCTCTTTCGCTGCTTGCTATAAATATTGCATAGGCCTTTTTGACTTGCTCGTAGACTGATTTTTTCTTCTTGGTAGTCTAGAATCTAGATAGTGGTTGTACAAGTTCTGTGCCTCGAGAGAGAAACAGCAGTGAGTGGAAAATACTTCGTTCATTTAAAAATATTCCACTGCATCAAAGGGAGATTTTAATAGTTTTCTTGTTCTTAATTTCTCGGAAACAATGTCATTATGATCATTATTATTAATTCGTACAAAAAGATTTGTAGTAATATCTAATGCACAACTGCATCATCTCTTCAGAAATCTTTGACATGAAATTACATGTAACCAAGTACACCTAATGCACTAGTCATGATGTCTTTGGAGGGCAATGTAGTTGACCTACTGGAAGACTATGTAAAACAGTATTTTAGCAATAAAACAGTCCACGACAATATTTATAAATCTCTTATTCAGGGTTGGCAGTAGCATCGGTCATGGGGAAATTCAAAATGTTGTTTTTCAAAAATACATGATACGCTATGTTAAGGTGATGGGAAAATAACATAGAGAATATTCTTAACTAATCTTCTAAAAGTTTTCCTCGGAATTCAAACTTTTCAACACAATGTGTGACGTACAGCACTGACCTCTCACATCAGTTCCACAGTAGCCGCCGCAAGAGCAATCTCTTGTAAAATGAATTTCCTAACAGTAATCCTAGAGGGAAAGTCGATTTCTACGGAACAATTGCCCGATCTAAGGAGCTTGAGAACATGAAATCTAACCAATTACATGAAACTACGATTTTATCAACATGCACTTGAATAATATCGATGATTGTTTGCGTATAGCCGCTATAATTTCACCCGGCCTTACGAATTGTGGTTATGCGCTATAAAATTGCAATGCCAATAAGAAACGCAGCAGTAATGACGGCAGTCGCAAATTACTTTTCGAACAATTCGTTCCGCGTTCGCCTTACTGTGATTATTGATACGATCGATCGTTGTGGACGAATTAGGTTTGAAATAGCTATCGGTTTGTGATGTTAAATTTACTGTCTCTATCGACTAGATTACCAGATGAATACAAAACTTGTTATTACTCAAATTATCAGGTTTACTTGGAAGGGTCGTTGATCCACTGCTCGAAAACACTGGTGAGATTATCGCCTTGTAATAATATATCATCGCATGGAAGTTTAATCGTTGAACCAATATTCATGATGATGGTGGTAGGATCACGACTGATGGTAAATAGATGTTATCACGATTGATTACATTATGTATGAGCTGACTGGGAACGTTATTGTTACCACTCGAGGCCAATGATAGTCATCTATCATCTACCTATAAGGATTAAGGAATTTTTTCGAAGTTTTGTCATACAGTATTCTATTGAGCAAATTTTTTGGACATATGGTAGAAGTTCCATAGCAAGACAGTAAACATTTTTCACGAGTAATTGGATAATAATATAAAATGTTGCAATTGTATATAGTATATTACACGCCAGTAGTAACACCTTGAATGTTGTGCTTGTAAAGCATCCGTGTTGTAATTCCTTTTATTGGACTTTATAACTTATGCTAGCTTAAATTATACACGTATAGCCGCCGCGGAGGCTTCGGTTTGTGACTAGTTCACTTTCCTACGTATTTTATTATAATTTTGTTGTTGTTATATACTAAAATATCATTGTATTATCGCACAATCAAAGTAGCTACGCATGTTCTTGAATTGATGACCTCTTTCCTAACCATTGAAATTCAAAATTGATTGTGAATATTGAATAGTATAAGATATATATATATAAAGGTAATATATCAATCAGTAACTATTTTTATTAGTTGGCTTATAAATTCTGATCGCGCTTTCTTCAAACCTATTACATTTTATACAAATGTACTTATGCGATGAAAAATCAGCGGAAGAAGATAAACTGACAAAAATCGTGCACAATAGCACAACTGTAATTGCACCGTCGCAAGAAGATACGATCGACAAGATGTTATGCGCGTCTCCCCACACTGGGTGGTTAAGCCCTGTGTGTGTGTGTAAAGAATCTCTGTAACCTTAGATTTCTACGCTCTCCTACGACTTTTATTAGCAAAGATATTATTGCCATTTTATTATTATTGATGTGATCGTTGGCGATAATATCGGGCTGCTGCGACGAAACGAGCACTCACCGCGGGGCAAATTAACGCATTTGCGGCCTAATTCGTTATCTGCGATTTGGTCGTGGTACGTTAATGGCTCTTGGGTTCGACGTTGGGTACCTGTTGTCGGGAAATTTGATCCCGTGCTATCTGACAGCGATCTTTTTACAATGATTTAAATGTCAAGAGGAAAAACCAACTTTGTTGAATACTGATTAATACATAGACTTCAATTATGTTGTCAGTACCGATGAGTGTATGTTAACGCAAATTGCACAGAAAGGCCCCAAAAAACCTTTTCGTTCGTACTACCGTAGGTAATGGAAGGCAATAGTAATGAGACCGTTCTGAGCTGCGTAGCACCGTTTACCGTTCCTCTTACGAGCCTTTCTCTTACATGCGACTTCTTGTCATTGATATTCAGCATCATGAGATAAAATGAAGCATGCAAAGATTACAATCTGGGGTAACGTAAGGACGTCTTTGTTTGAATAGATAGCGTATATACCTTATTTTGTATTTTATAAGCTTAAATCTTATCTCTGAACCTTGCAGTACAACTTTTAAATTCCTACCTAGCACCGTCACGAGGCACAGTATACTTCTTATCGGTTCATATTTTCTCAAGTTTCATAGCCACAAAGCTAACTTTGGTGCGTACCCGTTAGCTAATCACCAACTAGCGCGTATTCATTTTCTGGTCGTTACCGACACAATCCTTCTAAACGCACCGGTATCTTTTGTTAAATTCACCACAAGCATTGTCTTCAGGGCCAAAGGTCAACGATTTTAAACATAAGCAAGTTTGAATGGACGACGTTAAATGAACACCACGTTAGCATATTCGTATCTGTCAGTCTCCTTGGTGGATTTTCTATCCTTAAATCTGTTCAGTGCGCTTCATGCTTGACATTTGCTGCATTAGTTCTCTGTAAAAATCTTCTAAAGTTTGTATGTAATGCAGCCATAACACAGTAGAGTTTAAAGTAAAGTTTGAATGCACAATTTTATCAATGAGTTAGCATGAAAAGTGTAAAATGATGCAATTGTAATGTGTTGTAATTTTTGTATTTAATCATGTCAATTCACGATTAGTAATAGTTACATACTACACATAAGAAAAATTAACCTTCCACATACGAGCTGGTCAGTGGAACAGCCATTTTGTTCTCTTCTCCGTCCTGCGGAAAGCGAAGTTTTTTTTTTTATCAATTCAGTTGATTCGTATTTCCAGTCCTAATGACCAGGTGTATGTCAAATAAATTTTTACATCGGTTAACTTAGATATAGCATCCCTTATTAAAAACAACTCTTCTTCTTGAAGGAGGTCAAATCGAATCATATGAGTTATAGTTGTAGGAAATATACTTAGAAATGTACTTAGATTTACAAGCTGCAAAAAAGTTGGTATCCTTTAACTACACCCTATAAATATACTATGCTATTTTTACTTATGAAGAAAATAACATAACATAACAACATAAAAAACCATATTAGCCCTTGATCCTGCAGTTCTTTTAGTTCGATGCAACGTTTTAAAAAAATTCACAAAAAATTCATCTTAGAGTACAAAGCTGGTAATTCTATACTTTGTATTATTGTTGCGGTGTTGAACGTTTTGTACCAGAGTTGTTACTTACCGCTTAACATGCGTCTAACGATCTAAATGTTTATTGTTACAGACGTTCGAACTGTCTATAACAAACTAAGAATTCATACTGTCGAACACAGAGTCAGATTGTTTGTTGTTCGTTTCGGCAAATTTCCATTCAATACCTGGCACTGATCTTCTACTTTTTGTCGACGTTCCTTGCGCACGGCACCTTGTCATGCCTAGTTTCGTTTGGCTTCAGAAGGTGGCCATGGTTAAAACTGTCGGCGATGCAAATAGAAACAATATTTCGTGGTAGTCGACAGAAATAATCAGAACGATAAAGAGAAACGAAGCGTTTTTCGAAAGCCCTGTGCACTTTCAAATCGCTTCGTGCCAGCATATGAAATGTAAAGATATTCCTGCATATGCCTGTATAAGTAAAAAAAAATATTTTACGAAGTTGAAAATTTGATGAACAATCGAAAATTCGTATGCTAACTGAGTTCATAGAACTCTCAGTTATAGTTGTATTCATATGACATAAGACCCATGAGCAGCTACATGAATTAGTTTGTTGGAATTAATTTTGTATCTAAATATAATGTTTGTCATAGATCGAAGATTTTGGTTATCTCGAACTGAATTTTTTGACCCCGGCTAAATCCTTAAATAAATGATCGGATCGCTCGAAATCAGTATAAGTGTATACATAATCTCTATATTTAGCGTATTCCTAACTCTCATTAATCTCCATTCACAAAGAACTTTCCTCCAGATCCCCACCTGGGTTTTCTGTAAAACTAAAGGTAATAATGTCATGTTCATTGCTCACTAAAGGTTATAGTCTTTCCGAGGGCGGCATTTCCACAAGAACTTTGTAATAGCTGCAAAAGGTCAGAAACATAGAATTCAACCTTATGACATTCTAAATAAATATACTAACTAATAATATGGGAATACTTATTTAACCTTCAATAACAATTACTAAAATATATTTACCTTGCAGTATCCGTATTTTAACACAATTTATCATCGGTAGTATATTGTATAACAATATTAAATGTATTCCTAAACTATATAAAATTCAACCAAAATAAAAAATTTCACCGTCTAAAATAAACACACTTAACCTTTAACCTTTATCAAATTCTGTGAGGTAATTTGATGAACGAAGTTTATCGCTATAATTTATCCTCAAGTATTCTATATATTTCATGTCTCAAAGTATATATATTAGTGAATCAGTTTCAGGTTTGGCAGATATTTGAACACTTTAGAATTTATCGTCAGGAGAACAAAAATAAACAGGGGGTATTACCGATGTCTCAAATATGTATTTTACACCGACAGGTTAGGAATTCATGCATAGGATTGTCTGTCGTCGGGTAATGCCGGAGATCAGTATTACCCTTTTCTGCGTCGACTTATCTAGTTCGCGTTGATAACGACTGAAGCCAGTCGGCGCCGCTCGTGAATATTCTTCAAAAATTACTGTCGAATTTTGCGCGGCTTCGACAACGGATCCTTTAGTTGCCAAATATTCATCTGATCTGTCATCCATAATCAACTTTAGACGAAAACTTTATCTAGTGAGTATTTCGAAAATCGAAAAAGAGTTCAGGAAGCTACGAGGCTAATACGCTTTGTAGTAGATAGCTTGATAAGATACATGTACAAAGCATCGTGTGTCTTTTTTATCTGATGGATTATGTGCCAAATTATGAAACCAGAACTGTGTGAGCAAGCAGGCTGTAAGCTGAATATCCGTGAAATCTTATCAACCCGTGACTTTTAAGATGGAGAAGAAAAGTGAATGCATAGACAGCAATATTATTACTAAGACGCTCAGCGATATTTCGCGGGTTGTTTTTGTTTAACGATTTATTCCTTCACAGTTATTTTTAAAATCGAAAGTTCGAAAGTAAAACTTCGTATGCTGCAATCGAAGTGTTCGAAAAATAGCATTGGATAATGAAACTGTCTTACTGAAGCCTTAACATAAAGAATTTCCCTAACCATCACTAAAGTCTTATCCTTCCTTTTTATGCTTTCACCGGTCTCCATTGTACTTTAGTTCGGCTGAGAGGGGCATATTTATTTTCGAGAATAAAAGAGAGATTAACTTCAACAATTAAAATATATTTTTGATTTTATATAAAATCAAAAGGACTTCATCTTGTTGGGCTGTGTGTTCTCGATTTGAACAAACGAACAAAGGGAATGAAATAAAAGTTTGAAATTTCGTCGACTGCTTTTACTCTAATATTCATTACTAAACGGAACTGCATTTAATTCCTCAAATTCATGAAAGAATATAAAGTTCGTCAGTTTTCATCTTGGGGCGGTATTGTCTTCCGGAATTTGGGGATTATCTTCCTAAAATTACCAATTAGCTGCTTCGAAATTAAACTTTGAACAAGCACTTTGTATAAGGCGACGATGATGATGACACGGAAGTGCTGTCACACGAATAGAAATTGTTAGTGCGTTTATAGTGTTATGTTTCTGGTGTATAATCTTACAAAGGAGCCGAACGATTCATTTGCCGCACTTGAGCTACTGTTCATCCTGTCATTTCATCAAATTGCATTTCTAAAACGCAAATTCTCTTCGACCCTTCTCCAATTTGTTTTCAAATAGAAGATCTTTGTCAGCAAGATCCTGTCCAGATCTATCACCGATTCAAACTGCAGCAGTATTTAATTTTGCTTGTATATTTCATTTCGCTTTTTCGTTTCTGATACCTATATCGAAGGATTACGAAAGCGGTGATATCAAACGAAACCTAAGTAATTTCATAGTCTCGAGCATTCGCTGCGATCGCTTTCCTATAATTTGGTATGTCGAACTTGGAAAGCTTTTTCGCCTTCCATGTATAAAAGCTGGATAGTAATACTGACTATTACTCCGCAATATCCACCATAATTGATTTGATTTTGCCTTTGAAGTTCCTGGAAATTCCTGAATAAAGCTTCAAATTATAAATGATATTGCAATAATAAACTCGAAAGCGATGATTTTTTACTTTTTGTAAATTCTATTTCCTATCTGACGCTGTAATAAGTAATGACGAGGCAATGTCCTGAAAAATGGGAGGTAAATGTTGTGCGTGGGAGATATCTAGAATTTTTCCAGGTGGTAAACCCTATAAGTAAATAAAAAACATAAATTATATTGCAAAATATTCCTTTAGGCTATACAACCTGTGGACCAGTGGTTTTCAACCTTTTCTTCTATTAGCCCCCTTTTATCCCTTAATGGCAAAAAAGCCTTTTTTACTATTTGCAGTATATAATGTGAGTAGCAGTTGTAATATAGAACACAAATATAATTCGATAAGCTTAGATTTTTTTACTCGATGGACTCCCTGTTTGTATCCACGCATTAAAACTCAATTTGTATCGATATAAAAGATAAAATGATGTTTTAATCACCCCTGATATCAACTCACTAGAATTAAATAAAGGAAAATAGTGTAACACTCAAAGATTCCAGGAAATCTTGTAGGGATGCCGCCTCAATGTTACTTTGCCTTATTGGATATATGTGTTGGAATAATTGTTGCAGTAGTAAGACATAGTAAGCTTGAGCTGGATTATTGTTTCCTTGTCTCACGCTCTGCAAACTACAACTTTCATTAATAATCGTTTACATGTCGTACCTCGTCAAAGGTTCGAATTACTCATCGAGATAACGGAGACATCGTGATTTAAATACTTAAGTAATTCTTTTAGCTGTTGAACGCCAAAGTACCCTATAAGACAGACTAGACGGGATCGGTACACGGAAACTGAAATGCACCGAAGATCTTAGTGCATTAGTATGAATGAATTTCCCATACCGAATACCTGCTACCATACTGTGTAGTGAATTTTCTTTATTAGACCTTTGCAGTGACATGACATTGTTAATAAAGTACACGCTAGACACAGACACACAGCTTGGGAGATAAATCTATTCGAAAATAAATACAGATTCACATAACATAAATGAATTTACATTTTGAATTAATATCATATGAAAGTACAGAGTGATTTTTGAACAAGGAACAAAGTAAGCATTTGTGTGGGTATTGTCGTGAAGTCTGCTTTTTCAACGCTAACTGGTAATCCTATAATAAGGTAAGGAGATGAAATTTAGAAAGATAACTTCGTGAAATTCCTAATGACAGCTTAAATATAAATATCGTGGTATATTTTATAGTACAAAATAGTTGGAATAATCCGTCTACAAGTAAAATAATATGCAGAACCCAACTTCATGGCTATAGCCTTATAATGTAACCCAAATTATGTGGCATTTATTTTTAATCACGGAAGTTGTTTTGTCTGAGTATAAATGATTAGAACAGGTGAGAACTAAAATAATCGACCATTTGTAAAATCCTTTGAAGAGCTAAAAACTTAACGTTGGGCGCGAAATTGCTCCTCAATCATGAACCGATCGGTTGATGTGCTTTATAGTGTCATATGTTCGTAACGACTTTTCATCATCAAATAGTATGTATATATTACTAAAAATCTTATAAAGCCTATATAGCTAGCCAATATATATTGCTTATCGAAATTTAACACTTCTAAGTCAGATTTCTCCTGCCCAAAGGACGATAAGTCATTCTAGTATATGTAGTAATTAAATTATTTATATTTCGCACGGATCAATATTGCAGTAAATGCAGAGACTGGATAAATTTTACGGAAGATTTCAATTGTGTTCAATGGTTAAGAGTGAAAATACCATTTTGGAAACAACATTTAATCAATAAATTTTCCTTTCGATAAGAAATACCACTTTCGGGAAAATGCGATTCATCATATTCTATTTGTCTATGTGCAGAACCGGATTCCCTAAAAACATATTTTTTACGCACAGGAAGTAGAGTATACCGTAGCTGAACGATCATATCAATAACATATGACACATCCCCAACGTCCTTGGCACTATCTGAACAAATTGCTGGCCACCCACGTATAACTGTTTTTATTGCAATTACGATTGATAAAACGAAGTATTGCTCCGCTATGAAAATTGTCCTTCTGGTAGTGTCATTATTTCAATATTATCCTATCTCAATGAAATATCTGGGATAAATTTTACTGAACGATACCTCAAATCATTAAATCGATAAGAAGCATGTTTTTATTTGAACTGTGCCTTGTAATTTGTGACATTACGCGAGGCCACTTAAAACTGACGTTGAGAAACTTTGACATAGTCTTTTGTGTACAGCCGTTGTTCAAGTGATTTTTTATTTATTGAAAGGCCAATACTATAAGTTCAAGTAATACAGGAATCCCTAGTTCTCGAAACTAACCGACATGATAGGTGACAAAAGAAAATTATTCTATTATTTTGGTAAAGCTTACAACTATGAACAAAGTAAGGTGATATTCCACATATGTATCCACATGTATATCAATCTGAAATAATGTCTGCCAAATTATAAAATTCGGTAAAATACTAAAAAGCCATGTACCTCGTGTATGCTATTCCAACCAAAATCACACTAATATTAATCTAAAATCTTTATACACGTTTTTACTGTATTTTAATAATTAGTTTTCTGGGTGTAATTAATTGCACAGTCCATCAAATGCCATTTGGCCATATAAAAATCATAGGTATACAGTAGTATGTAAATTGATAATCACTGATAACACTGATCTACTGATTTTTTCCTATACGTCCAGATTTTCAAATATATGCGCTTTTTATAATTCTCAAGCATTATTTTGCACTAGTGAAAAATTATAATCGTTCCCACTATTGGAATTGTGTCTTTCTGGTCCGTTTTGCTATGAATGTTGTGAATAACTATATAAAAATGTGAATGTATACCTTCACAGGAAGTGTGTATTTCAAGTAGATGAACAACAGCATTGATTCCATGATAATTTCCAAAGTGAATAGACATCATTGATGAGTACTTCGCAATAATTGATACTTTATATGCACCTACAGTATAATATGAACACTCCACTGAGTCATTAGTGTTGTGCTTGAGTCAGAATTACTTATATTACTTATTCGAGTCTTTTGTTGAATCAAATCAATTCAATTGAACTCGAGTAAAGTCAAGTAATTATTTTCGTTAACTGCTGTACTATCACTGAAATGGTATAATGCGCGACAACACATAGTCGTTTACGATAACTGAGTCAAGTCGAGTCAAACCGAGTCGAGTAGGTTTTACCTTATATTTGTCTCATCAGTAAATGTTAGTCACCTGTAGCTTATTCAATCAAGGTGCAATGAATACTGGTTTTGTAAATACAATACCACCCCCAATGTCCATTAACCTTCCATATATGATATTGTTTCGCCCAGCAGTCTAGACCGGGCCTTTATTTTTCATATTGGGTCATTTTACCACCACTGATACGGATGTCTACTTCCAAATGGAATCACAGCCAAGACGTCACATCAGACCTTCGTTACGTCAGTAAATACAATATGAGCCAGGGGCCGGTTATGATATGACGATAGCTTTTACCATAGTTATCTATCTGGTCGAAACCGGTCAGCAACGGCATTGTCTCAATAGCAAGGGCGTTATGCCTGGCAGCTTTGTATGGGTTCGGAAGCACAGCGGGCTAGCGATAAATGAAATGTAGTAATGAAAGAATTTAGCCGTATATATCAGTTTCAGACTCGCCATCAGTTTGTCGCCGATTGTATAGCGTTCTCGTAATCTTATCCGGCACATTTCATTTGATGTTCATCCTCCCATGTCGTTTCTAATGACCATTGATGCCATTGCCTGTGAGAGCGTCGAACTATCTTCTACCCAAAAATATTCCCATCAAATTTATTCCTGCTATGTACATATAAAGTATTCGGTGTGTATCGGTTCGCGTGGGTCTGGATTGCGGGGTACCCCGAGTGGGTGAAAACATTCCACGGAAATCAAATAACTTCTGTTTTAGGGAGTTGGGTTACACGTCATTACATCATAGACCCCATTGTAATTGTATCGGCCACTCGAAAATGATGAGTGCTGGTTACTGTACTGTTGGAAATAGTGGAATTGTACACGAGTTTTTCATCTCCCCCATGTTTACATGATTGTCTAATATGTGACAAGTTTTGAAGACTGTCGTACTAGTTTCGATGGTACGAGCGTGGGTATCCCCCAAACACTGTTGACGCTTTCGGTAACTGCTTTCATGTGACCTTGTTGACACAATATCTCGATGCAACGTGTGAATGATGAGAAATTATCGCCAAAGACTAATAATGATGAAGGCCGAGTGATGACGTCCTTTGATTCTATTTTACCGCCTTTCTCACATCGACTAAAAGTTGTTGCGACAAAATTCTTTTCTGACGTCGCGATGATTTATTGTGACAACAACGCGTAAAAAAGAGCCGGGAAAAATTTCGACAGAAGTCGAGAAAGTTTCGGTTTCATCCGGTCAATGTTTCTTTGATAGGTTGAAAATTGTCGCAAATAAAGTGGGCTCCATTACCGGAAGGAAATTCGTCGAACATTCCGACATATGGTGATTCAAGTACGGTGATTAATATCGATGTTAAAGTATGTGACAATATACGTTAAAGGTGAAAAAGTCTGATTCGACAAGAAATCCCATTAATTAAGTCAAATAAAAAATATCTGGCAAGAAACTAACTCATATAATGTATTTTGTATTATAAGTACACCTATGCTTTGCCAGTCATTCCTAAGAAGATCATATAAAAAGGCAAAAATTAGTAAAATTAGTTAGTAACTTTTGTGGTATTGATATCTATTATTTATAAAAAAAAGGCAGTGAGCTAATCAGGTATATAATTTATTATTTTATCATCACAATGTGTGTAGATAAAGAAAAAAAAATGAAATTACGTATGGTTAGTATATCTTATTGAAATAAAAAATTATTAAGAAATATTGTAAATAAAAAACTTGTAATATAAATACAATAGACACAGGTATGGATGGGGAAAGGTGAGGGGACTGTCAACAACCAATGACTGGCAGTAACTATCAGTATCATCACAACTATCAGATTTGATTTCATGTTATTTTACTTTAAGGCTAGAAAAGTAGCCTTAAGCTTTTGGCTATCGTTCACTATTCTTGTACTTGTACCAATATTTACTACCTTCACTCTCCCTCATATTATTTTTCGAATTTATCAGCTCAATTGCAGTAGAGGAGAATTTATCTCTGTTTGTTTTTGCCCTCTTCATTTTCCTTTCTCAAGGGCCAATATTTGTTTCTTCACGCCTTGAAACTATTTATGTCTAATTTATTATCCAACGGATTACCGACCACACTTCAAACGACTATGTGGCATTTTAAGGATGATTAGTTTTCCAATTGTATTTCCCAGGACAAGAGTGTCGAAGGGAATGCAAGGAGGAAATGTAATAATAACAAATAACAACAGCAACACTGATTAGTTTTCCTTTTGTACTTTTCGTTTGCAGTGTACGAAGGAGCGACGCCCGCTTCCTTAATGCATCACAATAACGAGTTGCTTTTCTCTTTTGATCATGTTTGTTTTCGGTAATTAGCATTTCCGATTTACGTCATGCAAACTACTATTTATTTTAGTCTCTGATCAAAAGTGTTTAAGTAGGAAATCTGGGAGTGAGAAAATGTATTCTAATTTCTTCACTATCTGATGATTTACTGATGTGAGTAATTTTAAATGGGTTAAGATTGCGCCTCATGGGGCAATTTCTGGGGCTCGGGCGTCAGTTTTATTGGTTGGTGCTTTATTCTGGTATGCATTTGAACCCGTACCAAATAAAGTAGAACAGTTCAGAACTGATTACAATTTCAAGACAAACAAACAAACAAACAATCTACTAAACAAACTTTCGCGCTGAATATATTCTAATTTAATTTACATGAAAGTAACCAGAAAACGGCGCTAACTTGTTTTCTGTTTTCCCAATTCTATTATCCTTTTATGGTTACCGAACATGGGTATTGAATAACTGAATTTCAATTTACATAACATAAAAAAACATTATTGTTTAATATTATGCTGATGTTATGTTATAATTTAATACCAAATTGTGTTTCCCTATTGCACACTGGCTGCGCATCACCGAAAAGGCATTTGCAAAATGGCGTCACTGGTTACTTTCGATTGCTGAAAATTACACTTATGCGAGTATACTAATAGATATACATACCACTGTGAAGATTATAGGAAAGTGAATATATAAGATTACACAAAACCATAATAGCATTATTGTTTCTATCTCTTTTAACCTGCCCAACTATTATTTAGAGAATATTAGCTTAATATTTGTTTTTCTGTTTTGATACGGAAAAATTCCGAACAATAAGATCGTGGTCGTTTGTCAATGTAAGCTCAAAATAACAAAGGGATATTTTGAAATGTGGTCAATCAAGCGATATTTCTTTGTTTATTACGATCGCTGTTCGAAACGGAAATAGCCGTTTCCTTGTTTTACATTTGCCCAGACACAGCGCTTCTTTTCATGATGCGCTAACCACCCAGACAGATAATAGGTAGAATGTAAATAGCCTGGTATTCTTTAGTGTAAGCGATTTTACCGAGCTGATACGGGTCGTTCGTTCAGCCATTTTGATGGACTTGTATAATATCGCAATATAAACATCCTGGGTTTATTATAAACTCTGTAATTTTGCAAACCTGTTGGGCATGGAGTCATCATCCAAATTAATATTCATCATTTTAGAATGAAAGTGCTAGAACAGCAAGATTAGTATTATACGACGGCGAAAATTTTTGTATGATCAGCAAATCGATGATTTTGCCATTTTCTAAAATAAAGATTAAATCATTTAAACTATAGTTTTTATTCTAGCTGAATTTTGTTCATGAATAAACCTGAATCTTATCGATCAATAAATCCATGTCATTCTCTTATGAATATACATTCTTCATCATGCATTACAGATAAACGATAACAATATATTTGAATTAAATGTCCCTTTCATGAACCACAGTGTATATATTGGATTAATAAAGATCATAATTGTCTCACAAGTAAAGTGATCATTACCACAATGTTACCATTTTTCAGGTGTGAATAAATAATTTAATGAATAACGTTATATTCAACTATAAACTAATCAGCTCTTTGATTTACATAAATCCAATCTCATAACAATTAGCAAATCAAATAAACTGTATAAACAGAACAATCGCTCAGCTGCACACTTTTGCATATTTGGTAAAAACTTAGCTCGTGCGCTGTCAATGCGATATTCGCGTGCCTAGCAGTGTGATGAATATTCTTTGATAATTACCAAGCAACCTGTTCAAAAGTCGATAAAGGATTATAAAACAGACCTGAAGCGATTTACCCTCTCACATAATGGGATATCAATTAGCTTATGACTTATTAACCAGCTTAATTATTCCGAAACCTCTTTCAAACGGTTTTCAACCGAATCGTTTTTTGGAAATCGATAGCAAACGGCGTTACACCAAATTAACATTACTAAATTTAGCAACTGTTATATTTTTGTAGCGTATCACATCTCAACTTCTATAATAATTACTTAACTTGACTATTCTGTAACTCATCTTCACACTAGCTTCTCTGACATCATCACGCACGTCACTAAACGTATTTCAATACGGGCCCCCACAAAAAAATTGCAAAAATAGAATGTTTCGGCACAAATAACTTCGAAGTGAGAACATTCATGAAATCTCATCCAGCGAAACAAAACAACTCTTATAATTCATGATATTCCAATCAGCTGTGTTGATTGTTGTTAGCTTTCTATATTGATCAAATGTATTGCTGTTGTTTTACGTTTAATTTAGTTTAACAATATATAAAAAATTTATGTTGTTAACTTTTTAAATGGGACTTTTCTGTGAGTGTCGTATTAATGACGTCAGAATGAGTAGTTTTTTCGGACAAACATACCACTTTAACACAATCTCCAATATAATAGGGGAATTGGGAAACGGGAATTGCTTAAAATATCGACCATCGCACCTGGTCCACCGCGAGGGGGAACTTGCGAAACGTAGGTCGATGTGCAAGAAATTTATCAGGGCAAACAATTTGATAGATACTGATAAGGATGTAGATTATTAATATAATGTAACTACCCCTAAGTATTTTTCATAAATTGCTATTATTATTGTTACAATATAATCAGCATTACTAATATGTATTATCTTTATTATCAGTAAATATTTATTTATTAAATTCATTTATTAATTTAAGCAGATAAGTTCTTACATTTGAACCACTTTACTCCCTCTTACTTGAGGTGAAACGACAACACAAATACTGCTTACATAATGCTTGTACTATATAGTAGCATTTCCAGGATAATCCTGAAACGAAATTTCTTACATATACTGCTTTCTGACTGTTACGGCTGAAATTACTGATTGGCACTGATTTAGTTGCCTGTGCTATGACGCCTTTATTTATTGTCTTGATTGGTTCTGTCTGGACCCTACGTCAATGCACTGCGTGTGTTATATCCTCTGTTCCACCTTCGGTAGAGGTCATTATGTCCGTTGTTCTCGTGTAATCCGGACCTTTCTTAACGTTAGTTTCGTTGTTATATTTGTGATGCATTATCTCGTTATCTTCATTGTATTATTGTTATATTTCAGTGTAACGATAACCTATTAATCACGCCACTGTTCGTTTATGTATTAGTTTGAAGTGAGCGATTTCACTAGTCCTGAATTGTTAGTTCATCCAGTCGATAAAATATCAGTTTAAAATTTGCTAGGACTTAATTAAACTTACAATACAAAATCCCTAAAGATAGTCGGTGAATTCTAAGTACTGTACCCCTTATAATGAAAGCAATATATCTGTCATAACGTCAGTGTCAATATCAAGTGGCAGACGACTCAATAACGCGAAATATAACACGGCGACACAATATCTCGTTAACACCACTTGGAGGGATAGTAAGTACGCTATCAAGCGACTGTTGTCACTCTCAAGGGCCGCGATCTGCAGTCACTTTCGCTAAGAGAGCCGTCATTAGACCTATACGAGTGGTCTACCCCACATCGACTAAAACAAAGATGCTAGAAATATCTATGGCCTAAAGGTTAGAAAGTTGCGGACATCGCATTGTATATTTTTAAACGCTTGAAATTTTGTTTGACGCACTTGGAACGCTATCCGATTCTACGTTCGATAGGTTTATGTTCAAGTACTGTTGCACTGTATAGTGAAAATTGCTCGCGTACTGTTTTTAGCAAAAAAGGTCCACAGTGTTTACTACAGCACTATTAATTGTCCCTTTGAAACGTAATAAGAAAATAATACAAACAAATATGTATATTCGTTTGTGCGGCGTAGGTTAAATTGTAACGTATTAAATCAAGAAGAGAACAGCACTACGTTGTCTTCGCTATTTCAAGTCGTTGCGTTGACATTTTCATACCTAAATATACACAATCTCTCTGAAAAATCGAAATGGTTAGCTGTAGTTACATTTTTATTTATTATCACTGCATTTTTATATTCCGATGTGAACTGTATACTGTATACTGAAACACACATCTGACTAATTGACGTTAGATGTAAAATGTAATTGTTCCGACTTACATACAAATTTGACTTCGAGAAAAATTTAAAAACAGAACCCCTGGGACTTCCTTGTATTTCCTTGCCGTATTTTATGATACAACCCTTACACTCTAACTAAAAATACATCACATCTGATTATTAGAACACTTAATTTTTTTAAAGAAAAGCAATGTAATGCATTTGGTCATCCCTTAAAAAAAATTCAGTTATGTACAGTGCTGCATTCTCTTGGGGACTAGCCGAATCTGGTTTAATTGAAAAAATAAATAGAAATCCTGTTTATTATTCCTACTTTGCCGCTTTTTGGGGAAAATTGGCCATTGCTCGTCAAACTGATTACCAGCGAAAATCCAGGCTGACCCCGAGCGAAATACAAACAAGAGTAACATGATACCGTAGTGGTAGCCCATTTGGGAATCAAATTTTTTAGTTAAGCCCTATAGTCTGTTTGCTAACCTAACATGCTGTATAAACCGAGCAGGGTAGTAGCGATAAAATGTAAATGGTGTAAAGAAGTTAACCAAGCGTACCAACGTTGACGGCAGATCTCCCAGTGTGCACACAGGGAAGTAATTTGATATCCTAAATGTCTGATTTTACACACAGCACCAGTATGTGTGATTGTCGATTCCTCACTATAGCAATAATCGAATGGTTGTAACCGTGAATTTTCGCAAATCTACTCGTGATAAAAAAACCAAATGCAGTCTGAAATTATTTGACAAATCCCCTGCAAACAACCTTATCTACATTCTCATCAACGCACTCGTGCAAACATTAGCTTGAAACTATTTTCATGCTGGGTATTGAAAACGCTAGGAAATTCTGTCGTTGGTGATAACATTACAGTGATGTATTTTGGCAACACGACTGACAGTATTCAGCAGCGCCTCAACGAAAACACGGCGCTTTTTTTAGTGAGTCTGCCTTCTGTTCGATTGCGGAGGCGAATTAAGTAACGTACCATTGCTTACGGTGAGAATGTATTCTTAATTTCCGGAACAGACAACGCTGCTTGTAGGCATCCCATGCCCTATGACCCATGGGAAAAGACAAAGGAGAAATAGCGACCAATACAAAAATGATTCCCTTTTAAATAGGTCTTTGAAGTTACACGCGAAGTAAAGCGATTTGGTCCGTACGGAGAACTAAAGTTTTGCAAAACTATGAGAGCCAATATGGTTTATACATTTTGAAAAAATATTAAAGAAAGGTTGTCATTACCAAAATATTTTAAGTGGCTAAGCCAGATGTTAATTATTTCTAAGCGACTTAAAAATCTTATATTAATTCGAAAAAAATAGAACAAATCTGAATTTAATTCGTCTTTACTTTGATTTTGCGTTGTTTTCTGAATTCTGCTGCATTTCACTAATTTGAAACAAATGATAAGAATAAGATCACTCACGAATTACGCAGAGAGCAATGACAGCCGCTTTATCCTGTTGAACGAGCCTTCTGATGAGGCAGCTTTTGATTCCTTGTGCTGTGTAATGAGTCCTCTGGGGTCCCACATCAATTATACTAAACATGGAATATGCTTGCGTAATCTGTCAATTGAAAAGGAGGAATACTGAAAACAATTCAAAAGAAGTATTCTAAGTGTAAAATTTGTCGTGTCAATTCAGTTCAATTCAGAAAAATGAATAGGCTGTACAACGAAATGAAACTAACTGATTAATCTCTCATTCGCATTAGGTTAAATTTTTCTGAATTCAATTTTTTATTCTGTCTGCCTACTTCTGGGCTGGAATTCAAATGAAATCTTTCTAACTTTCAGTCGATAAAAGCTAATTTTGAATTACTGTAATTCAAGAGAAATGAGTCAGTTGGATTCAACATCTTATGAAATTTAATTCAGAATTTGCAAAGGAAAGAAAATACTAAGCGAAATATATCTTTAAGCAAAGCAATAGGATTTAACATGTATAGTGGATAAGCACACCGATATTTCAAACGCACAAGTGTTGAAAAATTCAAAAGTTAGTCGCACTCAATGTGGAATATTACAAAATCTAGAAAACTTGGTCGAAGAAAGGAAATAAATATATGGCTAATCAATAATACAACGATCAACTAACTTTGAAACTAAAGTTAATAACTTTAAATTTGGGAATGCAAATCCGGAATGAGCTAATGAGAAAATAATCTGCAACCTGAACAAATCAATAGTTTTATATTAAGCGTTCAAAACTCTACTTTCCTCGGTCTAAGAATATTTTAAAGTATTAAAAATAGGCAACTTCTTTTAACGATTGAGTAACCAGTAAATAAATCTCTGTGTTCAAGTATCGCTATTTTGTAATTATTTGATTCAAAAATAGTAACGAAAAGTCTTGCTTTAAAATTGGCGTCCGTGATGGAAGTATTACTTTTGCTACGAAATAATATTTCGGCGTAATTTTTCATATTTTTTTGTAAATCAACAGTAAAGCAGCAATTATCGTATACAATACGAAAATTAGGTGAGCGAATCACAGAAACGCTGATGAAACGCTGATCACTGAAACGGAGTGAAAAAGTGACAAAACCAATCAGATTTTTGCGCCGCATTATTTGTCACGTATAAGAATAAATCTACCATACAGTTTTGTTTTTATCAGTACTGGATAAGATATAAAATAGTCACCAAAATTCAAAAACAATGTTGACTTCATTTATACATTGGAACAATATAAGTAATGGGAAATTACAGGTATCTCGCGATGAATTTGATTGAAATCTGTGACGTTTCAAATATATATGTATATTGGGTTGTTCCCATTTTTCTAACTTGATTTGAGTTTTACCAGTTAGAAATATAGACTAAAATTTTGCTGCAACGCTTCACTCGTAGAAATATATATATTTGGCGATGTGAAGGTCTGTGTTTGTGTTCCATAGTTATATTGTCTGCTGGTTCGTTTACAAATTCAATTTCCCGTATTCCTAAAGATTGATTCTGCTTTCAAAACGGGTTCTCAGTGAGCCGCTGTATGCTTTGTTTAAGCTGCTCAAATTGCTATTTGGAGACTGAGTTTAATTGAACGTAACTCTATTATTCACTGTATCATTTGAGAATAAGTTTGTATACAACAATCCTGACGTTTTTTAAGATCCCATATCTAGCATGGTTGTCGTCATTGGATGATGCATCATAGACTCGTGCAGTGGTACAGACGGATTGTGTATCGCGGCGGCTTGATGATGGTGGGGTATGTGTGATTGTTGCTGGAAATGCATATCAGGAACATGTTGTTGTTGCATACCGTGCGATGCATGGGCCGAACTGGCCATGGTATAATGACCTGACATTGCAGCCGAATGTAAATTATGCTGGACCGAATGTGGATCCTGCATCGTACCCATGATCATACTGTTCGGAATCGACGTCGGTGAGGGTCCTTGCGGGTAATGGTGATGAGCCTGTGGCGGGGTGTGAGAGTGTTGTTGATGGTGAACTTGTTGCTGGACCATTTGATCAGAATGATGTTGCATTATTTGTTGCTGTACGTGGGGTGGAAGTTGTTGGTGGTGAGGATGCATGCTACCTTCAAGTCCCGGTTTTTGTTCCATCATGTCGCCGTGATTCGAACCGACGTGTCCCACAGACGCCGGGCCTTCCATTCCTCCCTGATGTGGCGGAGTTACCATACCGTCTCCACTAATACCCCCTGACATCCCAGCTTCGCTGCCATCTCTGAAATAAGGAAGCCACTACTTTAATACAATATTTCCTTGACATCGTAAAATATTATAAATGAGAATATTGTAACAAATCATTGGTAGTACTGTACTGGCATAAGATTTGGAATTACTACTTGGTTCATAGTAATAGTAGCCAAAAGTTTTTAATACTAAAAGCAATTCATAAAGTCCGTATCATAACCGTAACGCAAAAAAAACATGAGTACTTGAATGCGATATGACGGCTATAGATCATTTTATACGCGCGAGTTATCGAGTCGGATAAAAGCGAAACAAAATGGCGGACTACCGACTGCTCAGTGGTCCGTTTCTTCGTCAAACAAAGCGTCGTGAAATTATTTCCCAGTGGTAATCGGTATCTTTCAACGACAGATTATTCAACGCATTTACTGTTGCTGAAACAATAATGCGCAAACGAGTCAATTACTGTTATTTTTTTTAAAAATTTGAATGCTACTTTTCTGTCATTGCTTTACGTTCGCAAAGGTAGGCCAGTAGGTGAGAGATGACGTCTATCGCGATTCGTTTTCATGTGATTTGCTATGTAAGGGCGGGTTGCAATCACAAAAATATATAGGACAACGTTTGGCGTAGAAAGACAGAACATTTTACTCGGAGATATTTTCCACTCGAATGACGCGGGTTAGAAGTTGGGTTTCAAATATAAATATTTATCCCTATGCCAACTCCGCTAAAGAGGAACAAGATCCGTTATGACATCAGATAGCGTTAGTGTTGTACTTTGCATTGAGTCTAGTCCGGTTGATATTGTGCTAAGGTGATTAAGTAATAGTGAAATATCATATAGTAACTATAGCTTATATTAATCATCCAATCATAGAAACGTATAGGGTTGTTTTTTGTATCTGGCTTCATGTAATTCACTGAATTATAAGTCATATTTCATAATATCCGTATAACTATTACTATATAAATTTGTATTTCATTTATATAGTCTTTTACCAGTGAGTCAAATAATTAAATATCCCTCGGGTAACTTTGCAGCATTAACTGAATAAATGTTACAATTTAATTTAAATGGGCTGAAAAAATATCACCCTAACCTATCCTTACAGTGTGATGATATCCCTAGAATTATTAAATATATAAATCATCTTATCCTTGAACACAAAGAATATCATCACAGAGAAGTGAGTAATAGAAATTGTAAAA
This sequence comes from Halocynthia aurantium, assembly GCA_013436065.1. Taxonomy (NCBI): domain Eukaryota; kingdom Metazoa; phylum Chordata; class Ascidiacea; order Stolidobranchia; family Pyuridae; genus Halocynthia; species Halocynthia aurantium. The sequence goes on along the minus strand of QXVX01005124.1, from coordinate 26,023 downwards.
TGTAATTTTTTCATTTCAGAATTACAGAACCTAGAGATATTGTATGTAAATTTCAATTGAGATATCAAAACTCTCTTGTAAGGTAGAAAAGATTTCATACACTATTATTCAACACACGTCAGTGACAGATCACCCTCGATCCGAGGAGGTTAAGAGGGATTAAAACAATTTTTCCGCAATGCAAACAGTAGTGAGCGACACACACGGCATGTTGTTTATTCGTTTTGCATTTCACACTATCTCGAAACAATGACAAGGCGTGAATTGGTTTGTTAGCAAGCAATTATTTGTTTGCAAACTACGCGTTGTCCATTTCCGCAATGTATTTAACAACAGACCTGTATACCTAACTATAGTGCTGTTCAAATGTTTCAAAATATTTTCATAGCTATCCATTAAAATATATTAATAATCATAACTGCAATTACGCGAGATTCGAGAATTTAAATTTAAAAAAATTAAATGAAATTATTCTGACTACATCTGTATTAATATTTTTTTCGAAAAGTTCTAAACCGTCTAGTAATGGAGTGGTAAACTACACTGAATGCAGTTGTAATCTCTAAATCTCAAAATTTGAGCAATACCAAGATATTTTACCCTCAATATTAGCAGTTTCTGGACAACATAGTAAATTACAAAGCTATCAAATGGCTTTAGCAGTTTGTTTTGAATCTGTTTCTAACTGCTACACATATCAATAACTTTCCATGTTCTTATATTCATATACTATTACATAGATAAGAAGTTGTATATGATTATTACCTTTCTTTGGCTTCAGCCGCCCTGTCGCGCTGTCTTCTGTTTTTGAACCAGTTGCTAACTTGTGTGACTGTGAGTCCAGTAGCCTCAGCTAATTCCCTCTTTTCCCTCGGCGAAGGATAAGGATTGTGAGCGTACCATTCTCTAAGAGCCGCTCGCGATTTTTCTTTGAAACAATAGCTTGTTTCTTCGCCGTCCCAGATGCATCTTGGCAAAGGAAATTTCCTTCTCACGCGATATTTTCCGACTGCACCAAGCGGTCTTCCTCGTAGCTTCTCCGCCTCGATGTAGTGGGCTTTCAACCAAAGCTGTTGGAGTTTAGGATGATTATGCGGAGAGAAGTTGTGACTTTCTAGTAATTTATAAAGTTCGCGAAAATTTCCGCGATGAAAAGCGACGACGGCTTTGGCTTTCAGTACGCTTTCGTTCTTATGTAGATGCTCGCAAGCGGGCAGAGACCATAGGAATCTTGCTAAACGTTCAATATTACCGCCTTGTTGTAAAACTTCACAAACGCAAGCGACTTGTTCCTGCGTGAAACCGAATGAAAGAGAGGTCGGTGGAGCTGCCGGTAGCAAAGACATACCAGAGTGCGATGCCATATGTCCCGATGATAAGTGCACGTTTTGTCCCGCGGAAGTTACCGCCGATAGCTGGGCCGCCGCTGCAGCCGCCGCAGCCGCTGCCGCTGCAGGATGATGCTGTACGACCTGTGGTAAAACGGTCGTATAGGAACTGACAGCAAGTGCAGCTGCCATTTGACGACTATAAACGAGAATTTAATCGTTGTTGCTTTACAGTATCTTTTCGTCGCTATACTTCTTTCAATTCTTGTACGGCAGTTTTATATTTGTGTAGGAGTGGTTTATGAAACCCCCTTTTTCTAAAACCTAAAAATTATTATTTTTTCTTCTCGATCGGTGATGGTAGGACGATGAATTCTGCATTTGAAAAAGATTTCGATTTAAATATATTGATAGGTAGATGAAATGAAAATTAAATTCAGACATATCAGGTTTTCAAAATGGCAGCTTGCCGCTTTTGCATAATAAATAACCAAGTCATATTTGCCAATGCAAAAATCTACTTTGTATAACACTATATAAGTTTGGCCACACTATAACCTATGCCTTGCCATTGTTCTAGAATTAGCAAACATTAACACTTCGTCTGACGAAATGTTTAGTTGACATTTAAACTTCAGGTAATATCCACGACACTCTACGCCTGTTCCTAGCTCTAAACAACTGATTTTCTACCTAGCATCTCCCAATAGGCATGCTATATCTGAGGAACTAGTAAGGAATCGAAAATTATCACGCTCAAATCTGAATTTTCGTCGTTTCGTAAATCAAACGAGATTTTCTGCATGCTGACAGCAGTCTTTGCTGATGCGTCTGCGAGACCGATTTTCACACTAGCTACATAAACAAACCGCAAATCGAGCTCTCTTCGACGGCGAAGAAGGTAAAATGTCGGAACTCCTCGCATTCGAGTTATCGGACATAGAATACAGCTAGCGCAAGATCGTATGAGTACGATTGAGAAACTTAACTGTACTTCAGTGATGTCCGCACCCTTACATAAAAATATACTATACACAATATAAGTTCGATGTGCTGGCATCGGGTGCGAACGAGGTGTTTGCTTGCGTCGCTAATGACTGGCCCTCCACACACTCTTCAGACATCATTTATCTGTTTCGATTTCGTTCATTTCGCTGGCGTGTGGCGAAAAAGGCGACCGACAGTCTTTATGGTAATTTCTTTTACCTGACGAAAAAAAGAGAGGGGAGATAATGAGCGCATTGTTTTCTTTATTTCATTTGTCCATTAAAATAATGCCAATGATTGGAGAACATTTCCTCCTACTTCAGATCGAAGATGAACTACTAAACTACCATTGAATAAGCTTGGCTATGTACTGTACTCTGATGTATATTCCAATACCTAATATTCCACTGTCTATTTCTCACAAATTATCAGTCGTGGGTAGGGTTTCGAGAAATCTCTTGTGGACCAAAGGGCGTTCTATATAGTTTTATACGTTCATCAGATATAGATATATATTACTCATGTCAGAAAGATCCCGTATTACGTACGATCTGGTATTGAAAAATAATACATTGAAATGGTGTTACAATATAATCAGAAATGAGCACTGTTCATTACAGCTTATGACCAAGAAATAGAATTTTCTACCCCAAGTCCTACCTTGAAATTCATTTTACTTCAACAACTTTACTTTACTCTCAATGATAATTAGTTCATCACTTCAACTCCTAACAGGCCTCCTCCGTCCCTTTTCAGAAAAAGATTTCTGTTTAGTCAATTCTTTCATCTGATTCTTAAATATGATGTTATTACATTGTCTTGTCCCGTCGAACCACTCTTTAAATAAATAGCATTATAAAAAGATTATTGAATATTAGGTTTCGTAATAGTTTTGTTTGCTATCAGAAAACTTGTAGAACTGTATACAGATATATTTTTATATCAAGATAAATACACGCTGTACGAATATTCGTCATGTTTATGCGGCTAAGTCTTTTTCGTGGTTTAGTGTTGTTTTCATTTTCGCCAACCCTAAGTTACGTCTAATCTCTTTCAGGTTTTGTAATCCTTACCTATAAGCGCTACTATCCCATTCTTCGAACCAAACACCACCGACCACAACCATTATATGCTTACGCATAGCGAGGACGGAAGATTTAGTTGTTTGTTTGTCGGAAATCTTTAAATCCAAAAGGAATATTTGTCATCTCCCTGTTCAATTATAATTTTACCTACCTGTGCGATACGCTCTGTACCAATAGCTGAAATATCTACGCTATGATTCACTCTTACAACTTGAACAGAATAGAGCATTTTTCTACATTGCGTCATTGAATAAATTCATCAGTGTTAAGGCTAAGCTTCGGTGATGGAGCGACGGTACAATAGCACTTATCTCGATCTTAATTCAGTTTATTGTAATTTCATCGATATCATGTACCACAGATCAGTCACTATACTATTGAATAATAATAATATACTGTACAATATTTCTGTACAGTTGACATGTTCCATATTCCATTTGCATGATTAAATAGGTGTATCTTCATTCGTTGATATCTTTGAATAGTGTCGTTTGTGTAAAGTAGTTTATCCTATGGGAACGTGGTAGACGAGAAACACGGTCCCATGGGCTGGCTAAATACAGACCTTTGTTAAGGACCTCGCTTTACTTTTCGTTGTGGCCAGAATCCAGAGAATGAAAACAAAGACGACAAAAGACTGCTGTTAGACTTTTTAGAGTAAGGAGACGAAGAAACACCATTTGCAGTTTATATTTGCGTTTCCTGCTGTAATACCCAGGAGAATACGATTTGAAAATAGTTCAGAGCAAGACCTCGTATCTCAATCTGGTCTTGCGAATAAAACCCGAACTATTTAATTACCGTACAGCGCGGTAATTGAATGATTTTTCGCGTGTCGCGCACCACCTAACGGGAAAAAGGAAGTGATTCCAGTGTGGTATTTTTAATTGTGCTTGGTATCAGTGGGGTTACTTTGAACCATGGAATATTGGTATATTTAATTGGAAGCATATTCTTGACCTTGAGCAAGTATTTCTGCAATATTTTCGTTTGAGTTATTGCATTTATCCTGATGTATTTATACTCTTACGGAATCCTGTGCGGAATCAACTTTGCCGTCTTATTTCAAATTGCCGAATCCCGCGGAGAAGGCAACATATTGCATTTCCGTTTCTTAGACCAAAACTCTTGGGATTAAATACACAATCCTATCGCTTGTGTCGACTCACAAATGGCACCTCGCGTATTGAATCGTAGATATGTAATTTGTAATTACTGAAAAAAACCGTGAAAGCTCTTGCGCAACAGACGTACTATGATTTATTCATACTACTATTTTTTACGATGATGATTGGCTAATTGTAGACAATAAATATTGATGTAATTCCGTATCATGATTGCTTTGAAAATCAGAATTCGGTTTGGGGAAAAGGCGCCTTTTTTCAGAGACCACAAACAGTAATATACATTTGGAAATTCGACCCTTCCCAGTAACCGAGCAGGCCAGCTGCGCGCCATGTACTTAGCGAAAGTTGTTTGGGAATATTCTGGTTCACCCGCAACCATACCTGATTAATAATAGCTCAGAAGTAGTTTTCAATTTATCGGTAATTAATCTCATGTTGAATGGACTGCAAAAAGCCATCAAAAGAATCGTTTCTAATCTTATTTTTGAGCCTGTGCTTTCTCTACCATGGGAGATTGCAGGGGGATTCTGCTGCCTCGACCATTGATCATTTATTCTCACGGCTAATTGGGTTTTAATGATTGGTTTGCGACGTTCGTGTTTGTACAGTAGTTTTACTGATGTAGCGCGAATGATCTACGGCCGATGCGGAACAGATTTACCTTGCTAAACGGATTTCAAATAAAGTTTTCTCTCTGCGATCGCCGGAACTATCTTACGATGGGAAATTGCGGAGATTAATGCACTCTCTGCTTATGCAACTTTCCCACGTTTCCTTCTTAATTGCAGTTAGTTAATCAGCGTTATGATTTAATGTCGATTAATTTCATCCATATATGATCATACTGAACAGCAAATTTTTCACTGTTCAGTAATGCTGAATTCTTGATCTTCATTCACAAACAGTAATAATAATATATATATGTGCCGCTTCAATCGTATGGCTTCAATCAGTGGTATCACTGCGGCGTCTGTACAGTGTATGGGAAAATGGGAAAGAAACTGTGTTTATCATCTTCTTTGTGTAAACATCAAAAAACGAATACGCAATGTAAAAAATAAATAATTACTGGAATTTTTTACTCTTACGGAATCGAGAAACTCAAGATTTCATTAAACTGTAGCGATAATTCATCTTCCAGTTTCCCTTTGATTATGTTACATCACTAGATTCATTTGATCATATTTCACCTAACGTAATTATGTTTATCTCAATATACATCACATCAGATTCCCGTCATCGCCGTGTGAAAAAACAGACAATAGAAACATTCGGTGCTATTGAATGTTCAACTACAGGTATTGATTGCACTGGGGAACCTAAAAATGTCATGTTAGACGAAAAGAACACGCGAAAGCACTTTTATGACTTATGGTAAAGCGCAGCGTCTCCATTCATCCTATTTCATTACTTCCAGAAGACAACAGTTTGTGACTTGTCGAAATCCAAGTAGTACAAGCCCGAGAAATGTTAGAAGAACCGAACCACAGCACGGAACCATTGTATTTTTAGCTCTTTCATCATGACGACGTTTGAAAAAACAACAATATCGCTTTTGTTTGCTTGTTTTCAAAGTGAGAAAACGTGTACTGGAACTTTTTATGTATCACCGAAAACTCGTCCGTCCAGCCACAGCAAGGATGTTTACAAAACAATCAACTAAACACTAAAATTTTACTCCCTGCTATTGCTGTGATAGAACTATTAAGTAATTCACTAAAAGTTGCCACATCCGAGCTGATTATCCGTCGTTAGCAAAAACAACAAAGTACAGTCTGTATTGTTTGTGGGGATGACTACTCAGAAAATAGTTATTCGTGAGGGGAACTACATGACTACTGGTGACAAGCTATCAACGGTGTACCGTTTCACCGGCGCGTTTGATAGGGCACGAATAAAAGGCTACAAATGTCACCTGACCCTACTAGAAGGGGACCGACGTCACCAGATACCTTCATGTCGTAATTAGTTAATATTCCTACTGTCGTCGTTAACCGCCGAATGTTTGGAAAGCCGATTACAGTAATTGAAGAATACTCGCGAGCGTTATAATTGTTAAATAAATATAGGAATTTTTTTGTATTCAAATGTTCCTTTGTCATAGACTTGACTTGAGTCACAGTTGGCCCTAGATCGGAGTAAGCGTAAGTGTATGGCTTGAATATTACATTAAATATCGTTGAAATCAAAAACAATAGCATTTTAAACTGTGAAGGTGCGTGCTCGATATCGCGCTTGTTTGGGGTAGGGTACTGTTGTCTCGCTGTGTATCGGTTAGGTTCTATGTAACAGGAATAAGAATACCCGTTGGTTGAGCTCTGAGTTCACATACTTCATTGTAAGCATGGTTGCATACTTATTTATGTGGCATTCAATGAGTTCTATAATAATTTGAATTGATGATATACCTTATACACACTATACACACAATAGAAACAAGATATATATTCGGTTTATATGGTAATTATGGTAAGAACTCCAGTAATAGTCTGGTAAATACAGGGTCCTCTGTATTGTCATATTGAAAAAGTAGTCTCGTTCCATTGAATTCAGTCTTGCCGTGACCAGTAACTTAAAGCCGTTAAACTTTCGTTTTAAAATATCCGACTGGACACTGGATAATGCAATAATGACAACCTCGGCCGATGGAAGGATAATCTGCCCATTTAACACGGTAATAGTAGATAAATACTATCGGTAATTGGAAAAATTACCCCAAGATATTTCCAAACCTTTTTAAACGATATCGGAAAACCCTTTCTCTGACGGCTGTGATTCAGCGTCTTGATCGCGAACTCCCCGACAAATACAACGGCTATTAGTTTACGAATTTGTCGGCGATCTTAACTGAAGTTCGATCCGGGAATTTTGGGAAACTTAATCGCTAAAATACTGGGGTGAATAAGGGACTAAATCGACGAATACCAATTAGGGATCAGCAAAGCGAATTGAGCGATAAGCAACAACCAAGCCGCGGTTTCGAACACGCCTTCGGACCCACGCGCCTTTTTTATCCGGCGATGCCGCAAAACCGCGCTTTAGCAGATTATGGAGAATGCGCACGCGGTGCCGGTTTAATTTAAGGGAGACAATAACACGTTATGTGGCAAAGTATAGGGTCTGATGTTCCACGCGTTTTATGCGATTAAGCCCAATGGCGCATGTACGAAAATCTCTGCTTCAAAGTGTATAATTTTAGAAATATACACGATGATCCCGCGGTCTAACCCAAAGGTAATTGATATTTTTTCACGAAAAAGGGTTCATCCATCCTTTGCATATAATCTATTTGAACAAAATCAAACTTTGAAAAATGAACTAAATTTATAACCTTGGTATATCATCCTGACGTTTTTCATGCCTAAAAATAATTTGCACGCGAGGAATAGAAACCGCGTGATCTGAAAACCAATAATTCACTTTTCTTTGATGTTGGTAAAGCGTCATAATAAAATATCTTCATTATCCATCATTAAACTCCCAGGGATACCACGTAGACTGGAAAATCCTTTATAATGTTTCTTCAGAGCTAAATGATAATAATTGCCTTCGGTTTGATCGACTCCCCGACAGATTACGTAATGTTGTGATCTCTATTAAGTATTCATCAACTTCAAAATATGTCCTTATCTCAGAATTGGAAGAAAATATTTATTCTATAATAATAATAATATATTTATTGTATAAACTAGTGCCGCATAACGTTTACGCAATTTTTTCACCTAATAACTTCTAGCATTTTTATTATTTCTAACTTGATTAAAATAACAAATGTGCTGGATCAAAAATTTACTTTGCCAAAACATGTTTAAAGACAAAACTGCCTTAGTATAGTCGACGACGTGTAAGCACTGCACTGAAGTTGTAGCGGCAGGTTTCGTGCTTATCAAGCCTCGGTAACATTGTACTGAAAATATAATTTCTCTTCGGAAAATCTTGTTCCGACACCTGGCTAGGAAGTTGTTAATTCAGCAACAGAGCGCAAACGTAGCTTAATTTAAGTAAGCATAATATGAGGTGAACTGAAGAAAAAAAAATCACCGTAAGGCCTTCCGGTATAGAGAGATTCGCATATTCTCTCTGATAAGAATTAGCTTGCCTTGTGTTTCATGGTTTTTAACTTTTGAAGCAAACTCACAGTGCTGAACACTTGGGTAAACGTTCAAGTACGCGTAAAGTATAGTGTAAGAGGTTATTAAACGTAACGACAATAATGTGAATGACAACTATGTAGTGTAAGAACGGAAGAAGGTTTTTGAAGGACGCATGACACTGGGAACCTCGGCCGCATTGAACGCTTAGCGATCAAGGTCAGTTAGTCCGTTGTCATCAACATTGTTAACAACTATCGGGTTCCACAAGACCCGGCGCCTAAACGGTGCGCGATGAGGGTCGGTGTGAGGAGAAGGAAGAGCTTAGTAAATATGATGGTAAATAGGCGTCGTTCACGAGAGAATTAGATAACAGTACTTGAAGTAACTCGAAATTGGTAAATGAATATCACTACTATTCTGTGAAGTTAACATTCCTTATGTATTATGACCTACGACGACCTATAGTTGGAATACATCAGGCTTTCTGAAATATCATTCTCCACTTAATTTATAACCATTGTTGATATATCGAATTATACAATAATTCCAACGTTTGCCTATGGATTGATGTATGCCATTAACTGCTACCAGCATTATCCACATATTTATATAAAATCATATGCAGATTGAGTTGTATATTTCCATGTAGTGTATATTCACTTTTTCTGCCAGATTTTCCATAGTGGATAATAATGAAAATATAATTAATTAAATATAATGATAAATTATTACTTAGCGTTTAATATATCTCTTCTCTAAATAAGGTATTATTTTGGTTGTCTGGATAAGGTACACGTATATTTCTACAAGTAAATGCTATTAAAACTATTGTATTTCGTTTTTAACAATATGCATTTTAATAGCTGGACTTCTTAGAGTCTTTTCCACCTCACCTGTATATGCCATTAGAAGTCTTGCATACTTCTTGATACAGTATAGTTTCGTAATTGCCTTATCGTAGATTTGGGAAAGGACTTTACGAGGGGAGAAAATACGGGCCAAACGAAGTCATGGGAAAGTGCGTTGCGATGTACCCCGCGGTCACATTTGTGTTTAGGGACTCGTGAGATTTGCAAATCTTTCTCTTTCGAGACCCCTTTCCTGTCTTCTCCTGCTTTCAATTATCTGTATCGTCGTCTGTTTTCCGTTCCCATACGAGCAGCTCAATCGTGTTTTTGTGTAAATAAACGTTTTAAGGCCCTTTGCTTATCAAACTTTTTCATGCGCTATCTAATGAGCTTAGCGTTCTGTGAGTTCCACTCTAGAGCATAGCTATGCGATGACTGGCGGGTATGGTAGTATTGCAACAGAGGTTATGTTTTTTCGCTGAGTACATACTACGGTATCGCCATTTCGGTCGTTATTTGACAAGTAGGTTTAACACAGTTGAATTTACATAACATGGAAATATATAAAGTACAAGTAAATTACTCACGAAATGCGTCAACGCATATATAAAATTGAAAAAAACCACACATAACGCTCATAGTATTTGAACTGTGAACCGTTTGAGTCGAAGACAACAACTGCTTCTTGCCAGATAAGACAATTACATACATACATTACATATTTGTTATGGAATGTTGTCTGCTGTGCATAGAGAGTCTATGTTTCAGTTCGTTTACCCTTTGCTATAGATTAGAGCGATGCAAAGATAAAAATACTGCTGAAAAGTTAAGAGAATTTCCGGGCCAAGCAATTAAGGTCATAACCTGGCTCTTCCTGGACGCGGTGCCGTTTCCTTAAGCAGCAGAATTTTAAGGAAGATGTAATATTTTTGTCTTATCTACCTCAATCTGCGATATCGAGTTACCCCCTAACAGTGTTAGTAATTAGAAACCTATGTTCCGCGTTGTTATCGTAATCATAACATTTTGGGAGACAAAATTGGCTTAGCTAAACCTACAAGACGTATTTGAAGTATTGAATTACGCAATGCGCATGATAAATTGATAAATTAGTTAGTCTTCTAATTAATAATGGCAATTTCGACTTTTCACTATTCCACTACTCGGCCAATCGAGTAACCCCGCTTTCGAAGAACTTGGATACAAAATAAACAAGCAACACAGTGGAATCTGATTAATTAAGAAACTTTTGAATTGGGGGTGTATTGTGTCGATTACATGGGCCCTAGTTAAACCTCTAATCTAGCCAAGATAAAATGGTAATAGAAAAATTGCATATAACTATTAAACATTGATATGCAGATGAAAATATATGAAACAGGGTGTTTAGGTTATTATTATTATTCGAAAATTGAATTCCTAAATAAATCTTTGTCTAGATTCACCATTTTGTGATATAGAGCTTTTAAAATGTTCACATCTCCTTGTAATAAGGGCACGATTTTCGTGGGGTCAAGTTTTTTTTATGGGAGGTAAGGGGTCCTGGGGTCACAGAAAGTGACTACTTGAATGACGCGCAGTAGAATCATGCCGCTGATGTTAAAATTATAGCACAGTGTGTGTCCGTGTAGGCTGTAGGGTTTCGGTGACCTCGGGTGATTTGACTTAAATAATATAATAATTTTACAGTGTCGTGCTAAAATAATATAGTTTATTGGGGGTAAACTCAGGAAGATTATAAAGATGCTGTTTATAAAGTTTATCTTAGCTTAGCAGTTGTATATAGAGAGATGATACCAAGCTTGACTTTTCTTTCTAAAATAATTCTCATTGCTTAAGCACCTCATTGCTTAAGCACCTGTATCCCTTAAGCCAAAAGCTATTTGACTAATACATTAGTGCTGTATAAATAGATAAAGGAGTGATAGAGAAGCTGCTATAAGTCATACTAATTTTTTAGAAATATTTCTTTCGTACTTGAAGCATTGGAAAAATATGGAAATATAATATCATTTGCATTGATTCTTAATAATCCTTCAATACATGCTATGTTGGGGGTTGCCAAGAACTCATTATATCCATGATATCCAAGATTATTTACGGATCAAGGTAGCGAGTTACGTTCACATTTAGACTAATACAAGTTTCCAATCTTATGACAGCTTAGTGATTGGTCCTTTATTTTTCCTTTATTTCTCAAAGTTGCATTCAAAATTGTCCGATAACCATTCATCTTGCGCCCCCCTTGCCCCCCCCCCTTTCCCTCTCCTTTCCCCTATCGAATACTTGTGATGCTTCTTTCATAACCCATATTCTTAAAACATTCCTAATTCTCATTTTCTGTAAACTTACTGAATAAAGTTTCGGTTGGATCTTTTTAAATAGAAATATTATACAAAGAAGTTCACGAATGATAAATTCAGTTATAAAAAAAATATTCTATGAGACAGATTACAAAGAAAAATCTCCAATAGGATTAAAATTATTTCGAAAATGTGCTCTAATGCGATATATTGTCATCAGTCCAAGACGAGCGATTCGGAACGCCTTTACTTCAATAGTATATACCTATACCTAATAGTGTGTAATTTTTCAAATTTCAAAACTGTATAATGCACCCCATTTATTAGAGGTCATGCCTAGTTATCGTAATAGCGCAGGTGTGCAGTTAGTTATAGATCCTCTTAACTGCCAAATGCTGTGATCATCCCCACACCCTATTAGTGGGTCTGAAAACATCTGGACCACACATTGATTCACAAATAAATTCGATGGGTGTGACGCTTATTGTGGCCTGTAGTGATTCTTGCACTTAGCATGTGAGCTTAACATAATACACATTATTCAACCCCATTAGTATCACTAGAGCATGATAAGCATTGTTTGCTTTATTTCGCATTCCTCCGAATTAAAAGGTAAAAATCGAAGTGTTTATTTTGAGAAAAAATCATAAGCAACATACAATCGGGAATAGTTAAATTATTAGCAAAATAATATTGTTATGAAATCCACAAATAATTAATTCTGATGATAATCTAGAGAAACTCTGTGTATGAATAAATAATTCTAATTAAATTAAATAACTGTTCGGTCTTTGTGCATTGTGGTTTGCGATATGCCGCCATCTTACATTCTGGATGAATATAAACTTATTTAGCCTGATCTAACTCTATTGTCGCGCTATTGTTGATATGATAACAGATATCCATTTTTATATGGTTCTCAACCAAAAACCGTATCATACGTAACTGAAGTTTTGCTTTGATATTGCTGCTGATTTTAAAACTATGCCCATAATCTCTTCTTCGTTGCTAAAAACTTTTTTATCATCAAAACTCAAGCGACGTTAATCGGACAATATGCGTATAAGAATGTGCTGTGTTATGGGTAAGATCACTCGCTAACAAAACTATTCTCTTTCATGTCTTGCCAAGGTCGTGAAGCCATAGAACCACCGGTGGCCTCGTTATTTATCTCCGGTAACGTCACCTGTTGCGAGTGGCCAGTAATTCGTTTAGTAATGTACAACAAACAACATTAAACCAACACGAAACAACAACAACACTATTGCCTTTTTGTGATGAAAAAGGACAGATACCCTGATATGGGCAAAGCATTCTCAAATATAATCAGTAGATCATTTATGTAGTTAATTACACCATAGACTTAGATTTGAAAACTTCATAGAAAATCATGCTTGACTGAGGTAAACATACTAATTTTGTGGGAACTCGAATTACACGATACGCAGTCAGACTTAGTAAAGCAATTTCGTTGTTTATTGTTTGAATAGGTGTCCATAAATCAGAGAGATACCTGTGATCGTGTTTGTGGTTGTTTTGCAGTAAAAGAAGCAGAAAGTACACCTCAAAACAATGACGATAGGCACAGGACCGTACTAAATTCTTGTTTTATTATATCTCACGTTTCATGGCATTAACTCGGGCGATCGTTAACAAAAACAACAAACGTTCACGCGTCTGATTATATCTTTGCATATGGATTTTTACTAATACAGCAATTTAAAATTTCGCAATAATACACCGTTACAGTACAACTATATTTTGAGTTTATAATTACAATTTTTAATAATTTACTTGAATTTAGTTATAATCTAACATAAACACTATAGTTATAATAAACACACCTACTTATGGTTTAACCTGTATATGTATTACGTAACGGAATAAACTACAAACCAAACAGTAGGGAATTTTGATCATTCAATAAAAAGATGATTCAAAATATAGAATCTGTATAATAATCATATAATAATGAGTGGTTTTATAATAGCTCTGAACAGTTACAAGTCACCTGTTGGCAATGGTACAAATAATATCCTGAGCCGCGATATTTTTTCCTTAATGTTGATCTTAGTAAATATTACAACGCCCACCACCAAAATTATCAGGTTATTTTGACTTCTATAGAATTTGGCAAAAAAATACAAATTTCCTGTAAACGGCTGCGATTACACATATGTAGGTAAATTTCGGAAACTATCTAAGATTAACAACGTAAAACTAAAAAGCGTCCCGATTTCCGCACTCTCCCCTATTTAGGAAATGAGTCTTCTATTTTAAGAAATAAACATTTTCTCAATAAGCACACTTTTTCTACATCTCCACCTGAGAAACTACTAGTTTCAAAACCTTCCAAACCAAAATCACTGACTAATAATTACTATTTTCTTACTTTAGTGTGCCTAGAACATATAAGTCTGAACTGAACAGAAATACTCAAAATTACAAACTCCACGTTTAAAAAACTTTGCAAATAAAATTTAAAATGCAACGCATGGGAGTTGTCGCAGACTTGACTCATGTTTTTTCATGGCCTAAGAACCTACCAACCTCGACCACGACTTGGAACAGAATCATGTTCAAGTTCATCGACTTGACATTACAGTTATGTTTTTACATTGTGCTAAATCAAGCGATCATTTTCTTATTGCCAATCTGGTCAAAGGTGAATATTTCGTAAAACATTGAAAAATGTATTAATGCCAAATATACAAGTCAATCAAACTACAGGAAGTGAAATAAGTCTGATATTTCCTTGTTTTATGCAAGTTTTTACGTTATAATGACTGGTGCACATTCAATAATTGATATTTCATTGTTTTGACTAATATTGTGTGTGGTATTCTTAATAATAATAGGGCGATTCGGACAAGATATATTCAGAATTTAAAATAATATTCCGAATGTTAAACAACAACAGTCTGGAGGTTCTAACTAATTTTGATTTAATATATCAATATGATAAGAGCGGAATAATAAGAACAGAAAATCACTCTTTTGAGAATTGCCTGAATTATATTTTGCTGATTCGTGTCACTCGGAGGATGATTTTGGTTACCTGAGAGCTATGACTGAGCTCCTATATTTTGTCACCAACTTGAAACTAAGAATAGAATACAATGATATAGATTCTTAGTAGTGTTGAACTGGAATGAATTGTGGTGATAATAATAAACCTTTTAAACCATTACAGAAATAGCCTTAACAATTTAATATGTTTGCACGCAAAGATATCTAAGTTTAGATTGTGTTTGTGACGCAAGCTAAATATCATAAACCGTAATACAATCTTCAAACTGCTTTACAACGTTTCATTGACATTTATCAATTGTTTTTGAACTCACTTCCCATATGCCAGTTGACTATCATACACCCTATTACACCTGTCCAATAAGAAAACTAATTTGCTTGTTTAGTCGAGAAGCAAATACTTTTGTTCACCACAAATCAGAGAAACATAAATTATAGCTTTTTGCATAACTTACATACCGTTTCCCCCACAATTACATCATCTCCGTGATTTATTCCATTAGAAACATTAACCTCTTCGGTATGTTAAATTTGGAATATTTTGTATGCTCAAATAGATTCATTTTTCGCGATCCCATTCAAACTTACTGAGCGTGGAAGATTATACTATGGTACTGACTTTCATGTGGGTAGCGCCTTGTATAAACATGTGCTCTGTCGTTGTGGGATCAGACACACAGTCGTCTGGATGTGTGTATCACGCCAAAACACAAAATAATAAGCGTTTCATCCATAGCGCAAAATTGAAGCAATTAACCACAACAATATTCTGTCGACCATGGGGCATAGCCTGCCTATCGCAAGGTATTTTTTATCTGCCAAATATTAACGTTTGAAATCGAAATTGTTTGCAATGTCTGTGGAGACCGCAAAACCCTTCACACGTCATTGAACCGTGGAAGGTTTCATTAATTTGTTTTCTCGTTTTGTGCAATCTCCATATTGCGAGAAAATATTGCTGAAACGCAAAAACCCCAACTGTAGTTTTGGAACATTTTGTCATCAGCATCTTCGGCTCAGCATGACAAGTTTAACCAGCAACACTTAAGAGTTTACAATGTCAAGTTTTCAGTTCGTTGTTTCTTTTGGTAATCACCGAATCGTTACATTTATTCTTAAGAATCTTATTCTTCAAATCCCTACATTAGCAATCTTAAGGAACACCACGGAGACACTTGTTTATTCTGTAAAATGTTATACCGTGTTTTGTTTACGGTATTCGGATAGTTTCACTCATTCTCATGCAAAGTTTCTCTCTCGTAGCGTTTAACAATGGCCTTTTTGGACGACCGTTGTCACCCATGTAGCCCCCACGGCGGTGTCAAGTTACGTGATGTGTCTCGCCCCACTGATAAAAGCACGCAAAGAACGTTAAACCTCACAGGAGGCGCAGTCAAATGCACTGCAACCTTCTATAAGTTAATGCGCCGTGCAGACTATACAGAACACTTAGGTGAACCGTGTAACAACTACAAGACGTTTTCAGCTCTTCTGTCAACGCTCTGTGTTGTCTGCTGAGCTTGTTCATTTGTCGACTAGGATTTGACGATTTGGAGATATGGTGATGAGATGGGGAGAAGGCCACGGGTTTATCGCACCCAGGCATCAAAGTTGGATATGAAAATGAAAATACATCTATGCTATGGAATGTACAATTCTGGGGTTCACAATATTTTCTCGAGGAGACGTCTCTTTTTTCCTCAAAAAAAAGGTAGTGAGGGAGATGATGGATAGTTTTTACCATCTAGATTAGTACGCCTCAAGCCACTGATTTTAATCCAAAAATATATCTTTCTTTGAGAAGAAAATATAGTGATTTCATTTATTTATTTACAATCTATGGAACTTGAAAGTTGAGAAATTTGTAGAAAGACTGTGAATGTGAAATGTTTCAATTTTCTTTCAAAACAATCTTGTTCAATTCGTTCAGCTAATGACAACGACTTTCCTTAATCCGTTTTTTCTACTGAAAAACTAATTGTGTCGACTGGTGGTGTACCATTGCCGGTTGAACGATTTTGTTATTAGACACTCAGTCATCAGGGCGCTGTTATTGTAGCAACTGCTTCGGTGGGAAGATTCTTCTTTCTGCTGCAGATAACGCACATAAGCATGACGTATACGATTTACGGAGTAAGCGGACGCAGTGGGGTGGGTTAGGTGGGGTGAGGGTGAAGAATTACCATTACTCGTTGACAGATTACCCAGGAAACCTAAAACGACCGTGAGCAAACAATTAAGCACTTTATCTCACGTTTTGTCAAATTAGAGTGCGGGTAAAATGGACATCACAATAGTGCTGAAGAAAACTATCTATGTATAAATAGAGGAACTATATACATAGAGGAACTATATACGCCAAATAGCAGCTTGACGTTGCTTTGTTTGCTAATTATATTCGACACACTCCATCTATGACCATTAGGGCCAGATTAAGATATGACAGGCCGGAGATATGGAAAGATGCAGAAGGCCTAATTAAAAAGTGTTCAAAAAACATTCAATAATACTCACAAGCATCGATAAGCCAATTACCAGATTGGTACGAGAAGGGTCTCTGTCAATATAGGAATAAGCCTATATCAAGATTGCGAATTGCAAGTTTAAAGTATTTGTTTTGATATCTTTATTAAGATGTATGTGAGGACGAAGCTCTATAAAAGAAATCTAAGGACAATGAAGGAACTTCCAGAATTTGAATTTTGTTGTATGTTTGTTTGTTTTGTTGTAACGTAATTCTTTGTGACCGAAAAAAGGGTTGAAGGACGTCTGTCATGGTTCTTATGGCTACATAAATTTCATTTGTGATATGTATTGTGGGAATATTTATTGTTTGCTGTTGCAAATTTGAACTATTGCCTTAAATCCTAGAATTAGTTGTAAACGTACATAGACTTGGACGTATACAATAATACCTAGACTTTGAGAATTTATTTCAAATATTATCGTTGGTTGTTTCCTGTTCGAAAAAAGGGCATTACAAAGTTAACCGCAACTGACGCCATTAGAACTAAAGACGTTTTTTAGAAATGTGGGTACACCTATTCTCAAGACATTGTCCTAACAGGTCTCAATGTCTTTCCGAGGCAACGTTGCGTTAAATTCGCTAATCATCTGAAATCGTACCCACATTAGCACATGGTAAAGATGACCTAGCCGACCCCTTCTAATCATTTATCGCTTCTGTTATAAGCCCCGAGGTTTCGTGAGCCCCCACAGAGAAGCTGGAAGCCACTAAAAACATCGCTTTCCGATCCCTATTTACCCAACTTAACACCTTTGCGTAGAAATATGTCCCGGACAGATTAGCCCCCATCTTTCCACTCTTCTATGTTTACCTCTCTCGCTATCTCTCTTTCTCCCTCTTTTCTCTAATGAATCATCAATCTAACCTCGCTTGTATGGTTTTTTTGGAGTTATTTATTTATATACTGTGTGAGATGTCTGCAAGTTGTTTCCCATGACCCCACTATCTTTACACCGACACTGAACATTGCGCATTTACAGCCGCTTTCCGGCTTGGGGACTACCTTCCTCATTAAGATTAGAGTAACAATTTGCAGGGGCTACTGACTAAACATTTCGGGTTAAATTTTACGCATTCTTTTTGTCCAAGCTGGTATGATAGCGATATTGAGCTTTTAGGAATCGTCCAGCCACGTCGCCTCCTACCAAAAGTTATCGTTTTGCTAGCTCCTCCAATAGCTAGTTTATTTACACCAGTAATTTGAATCAAGTAAAATCGAAGTTCATAACACAAAAATAAAACTCTCTTGACAGCAGCAAATGGTATCCTAAATAAATGTTTCCATGCTCCATTGCATGCTTGAACATGTTGACTGGATAAATAATGAAAAAGCACATTTTTGGAATATAAATTAGTGAATACTTTAATATTTTGATGCGGATGAAATAGACGGGCTTCTTTTATCTCTTAAAATATGAGGATCACATAGAAGTAATATTAAATTATTATTTACAGGATTGACTATTTTTTAGCCTAGTTCCAACAAAAGAACATTTCTCTTCACTGCTACAACTTAACTGTTGAAAATAATCATTACATTGTATTTACTCATATAGTGAACCAAAAAGTTAAACATTAACATATGAACATTTCAAGAAGTATAACTGCAGAAAACAAACAGAACGTTGAACATTTTGTTAATAAATATCGCAGCCGATAACTCGCCTTATTAGGACTGTACAGTGCTAGGAGTAGACTGAATCAAAATGATTTTATGAATTCAACTAATCAGCTGTTTGTGTTATTTTTCATTTAAGTTAATCTGTTTGAGCGCAATGATTAGAAAGCGATATACGTTTTTAGTTAGTTCCTTGATAACAGTTGCTCTGATGTTCGGAGTGGTATGGCACCTCTCCCCAGAGAAAAATGAGAATACGAAATCTTTAAGTAAAAATGTTTTGCTATCATCTGTTGTTTAACTCAGTGATGCATGATCTGTGAAGGAATATTTAAAATATCTTATTGCAAATCTTATTATATCAGATAGCGAGGAAAGTCGTGCTAAGAAGTACATGAAATATGACGACTGGTTGAATGGCAAATTCAGTGTACGTTCGTTCAACCCGTATTGGGTTTCTGGTACGTGATGATCGTTGTAATATTTTTTAATGTTAAATGTATTATTGTCTAATGTACAGACGAATTTCATAATATGGTGTAGCATAAATAGTAGATAATTGATTAACCCGGCATAGACAGCTTAATTTCCATATTTACCTCATATTTTACATCAAATCAGACCACTACCCATTTGTGTACAAACTTATGTACTGTATGGAGGCATAACATACCTTGTTCACAGTAAATTTTACATATGCAATGTAATACTGCATTTTCGATATACATCGACTGCAGTGGAATGAAATTTCGAAGATAAGTTTAGATGGATGATTTTATTATTTTCTCTCCCTTTGTACAATAGGAGCAGAATATTTGTACAGACAGTCCTCTGGCGCCATCATGAAGAAAAACATAGAAACAGAAAAGGAAGTCGAACTTTTGAAAGCTGAATCATGGGTACATATACTTACTTATCAGTTTATAGTTGTTCAGTTAATTTTCTTTGTTTGAATATATTTACTTTAGAATGGTGTCACAGATCCAGATTCTTACTCCGTCTCCATGGACTTGAGTTATGTGGCAATTTTGTATCAAAAAACTGACGTAAGTATTATTGACTGCATGTTTTCCTATTTTATAGTCTTCTGGGAATTGGTAGATTCGCAGTGGAGCCGTGGTAGCAGTAACACAGTGTTTACTCTTGAATCTAGAGTTCACTCTAACCTTATTCAAGGTCACCATACGGTACCGGTACCAGTACCCTATTTTTATATCTGGGTCGACTGTGAGCTGGTGATCGTGGGTAGATGTGTCTTGCGCAGGGAAAGTGTGGAACTTTGGCGTCATCTAGACTATATTCAAAATTTGAAAACGGCTTGACCGGTCAAAAAATCTAGAGCAGTTCATTCAGTATGGCGAGAGATTAATAATAAAATATTAAATAATTCATCGGAAAACGTATGAGAAGTGGGCACTAGTACATTTTATCCTTTCAACCAGTGTTGAAGAACCACATCTCAATAGGCCCCTCCATAGTACATAGATAATTAATAATACTGCATTGCTGATTGGAAGAAAAAACTATTTTAGGCTCAAAAATTCAATAATTCATTTGATCTTATTAAACAACAATATGGGACAGCTGTTTATTTTCAAACTAGGGCTATGCACACTACGTGCGAACTTTCTCTGTGGCAGTTTTCTCGACGAATGATTCGTAAGTAGATTTTATGGCTTACAATCCATTCATAATCTGTTTGCATTTCGGTTATCTATTTTATTATGTTTATTTTCAACGTAGGTCTGCTGTAACTATACCGTCGTTTCCTGACAAAGGGATTCAAAAACTAAAATGGGATCCTGTAGGCCACAAACTTGCTTATGTTTACAATTTCAATGTTTATGTTGTAACTGTAAGTTTTATTAGGATAAGGTTGAATTATTTCCTATCCTTGATTACATTATCTCAACTAATTTTTTTTTAGGATTTGTCAGCAGATCCCTTAGCTGTAACTTCCGATGGATCTGAAATCGTTATTTTTAATGGGATATCTGATTGGCAGTTTAGCATTGAGATTACAGACGACGATGCGCTGTTGTGGTGGTCGCCAAATGGAACATACTTAGCTTTTGCAAAGTATACGAATATATTTTACCACATGTCATGACAAAGGTCATGTTAAGATGGAATTGCTTCGGGAATTAAAATTTGATTCTCTTTTGAATTCCAGAATCGATCAAACCGACGTAAAAGACTTTGAGTTCAGTTTTTATGCAGAACAGCAATATCCTACGAGGATTAAATTTCCGTATCCGAAACCAGGAACACCTATTCCCAAAACGTCTACTTGGATTGTTGACACGAACAGCATCTCGCCATCTCAGCAAGTTGAACCCAGTTCAGTAAGAAGTGACCGTTTTATCGTCCTCAGATCAGTGGTTTTCAACCCGCCCGTCAATCTCAATACATCAATCAATTAGACTTAAATGTACAAATTTAAAAATCCGGAAATTCAACCCAGACTCCTTTCTTTAATCAACTAACTAACTATATACCAATGTTTATTTTTTTTATTGGATTCAAGAATCCGTTGGCGAATTGAATGAATACTGAATTAATTTTTATACTTGGCCATTTTATTAACCCAGTTGACCAGAGCAGTTTCAACGACTTTACCTTTACTTCAGACTGTTACTGACTGGGGCGAATATTATCTTAACTCTGTCATATGGCGAAGTGATAACGTCTTCACTCCAACGTGGAAAAATCGATACGAGTATCGTTCGGTTACGGAAAATTGTGCAATGGCAACCACGTGGACATGTACACACGGTAATAAAAATATTAGAATATACGGTCAATTCCAGTTAAAACCTACCTTTGCTTCATTCATTATGAACTAACTAGAGCTAAGTGTTATTTCATTTCTTAGCTTCTGTGATGACAGACCAGAGTTCCACCGGTTGGCTTGGAAACTACAAGCCATCCAATCTCATAAATATCCCAGGGAAAAATGAATACATGACTGTTCTCAGTAATTCACTTGGATTCCCTCACATTGTGATAATTGACATAGACGCTGATACAAAAACGTTTCGAACATCTGGAAATTTCGAAGTATAGAATTTAAATATTTGTTAGTTTTAATGATCCTCGGTTCTCGGTTTACGAGGTTTACTGAACTTCAATATTTACACTTGTTGCTCTGTTAGGTTACTGATGGCGTATTTGGGTATTCGTCAATATACTTTTACGACGGAGCCAACGATTTTATTTACTTCACAAGCACTGAGGATCCGAATAATTTAGATGATGGATTACCTCGCATAAGGCATATGTGGAGAGTTAAAGGTTTCTGTTTATATCAGCTTTCACCAGTGCTTCTTCCCAGCGTGTAAGCAAGCAAAAATGCTCTTACACAAATTATGTTTCTCTTGTTCCTCCCTCTGGTCTGAGGCATGCCATAGTAGGAAATAACTTTTTGTGTTGTGCTTTTAATAATCTGCATATACCTTAGTTATTTAGTAGCTTAATGGTTCATCCAGTACTGACCTTGATAATGATATACAGGACATGGAGATGATCTCGCTCGCACTTGCATAACTTGTGATCTGAATATTGATTACAAGGATAGATGCAATTGGGTCACACCATCGTTTAGTCTGAATGGTTCCTTCGTAGTAGTTAACTGTGGCGGTACTGGAAATGGTAACGAACATGGTTTGAGGCACTAATTCAATATAATACATACGCTAATTACTAATATTTCAATTTTAACTGTGTTTATAAAGGAGCTCCTATATCCACATTGCATAAATTATCGTCGGACGGCAGTTTAGGATTCGTTCGAGTAGTCGAAGAAAACAGTGATCTACAAACATCGTTAGATGGTGTGTACATCTTAAAATCTTGGGCATTGGAATGTAGTACAGTACATCAGTACCCCTGCTTTGTGCTGTTTTGCTATAATGCTCGTCGGCAATTCGATTCCAGAAGTGCGAAATATTACTAGTGGAGTCACTATCAAACAGAGAATCAATCCGTGAGTTCTACTCACTTATTTGGTATGTTCAGTTATTCATCCTCATTAGTATATGTCGAATACATGTGGTGGGTTAGATTTCCATATGTTTACAGTTCATTTTTTTATCATGTTATATGTTCATATCACCAAAAAGAACCTGGAAAATATCTCGTATAATCATTATTGACTCCGTTTAACGTTGATTTGCTTGGCGCTCTGTTTTCTTGAACGTAGTACGACCGTCAAGCGGGATATTGCTGTAATATGAAATGCAATGCAGTAATAGAAGTAGCATTGCAATCCTAAGATGATTTGATTCTATACAGAGTACTACTTCCGAACTAAAGAGTACGGCTCCATTGAATTACCCGGTGTTCAAGGAACATGGTACTACTTCCTGCTTAAACCCCCAAATTTCGATGAAAATAAGAAATATCCTATGCTGGTTCAAGTTTATTCAGGTAAATGCTATATTAATTTATTTCACACTTAGAGTTTTGCAATATATAAACATTGTTACATCTTACAAGTTCCACTCGTGATTATGCATTAAATTTCTTAAACAATTATAAGGAATTAATTATGCTGCTTTGATAAACAAAACTACATACTGTAGTAGTTCATGGTAGTTATGATAATTTGTAGTTTATTTTAATTTTGGGTATAGAAACCTCTGCTTATAATAAAAAATGTTTCATTGTCCCTAAATTAATATTATACCTGCATTTTTCTCTGCGATGATGTGTAGGTCCAGGAGATCGGGAGGTTGTAGAGAAATTTTCGGTTGAATGGAAAGATTATGTCGCAAGTTCGCTCGGAGTTATAGTAATGAGTTTAGATGGCAAAGGAACGGGATTCAGAGGTGACGCAATAAGGCATCAAGTTCGTAAATATATATATGTATGTGTATTCCTCACTTAATTGACACCATTTAGTATAATCCGAACTCTTCATTCTTACAAAGGTCTACAAAAAACTAGGACAGTATGAACCAGCTGACCAGATTGCTGCAGCAAAGAAACTAGGGGAAATATATAACTACATTGACAGGGATCGTATTGCAATATGGGGATGGTCCTACGGAGGGTAAATACAGTTCCTATTCNCCGTAGATAGGGATTATAAGTTTCCATGATACTTAATTCAAGTCTTGTGTATAATTTCACCAGCCTTTATTCTGAGGAAATTGAATTCAGTGAAATGTTATTGATACATTTGAAATTGAATTATTGCATTCGTTGTAACCATGGTAACATCTTTTGATGCAGTTATGCAACAACTAGAACCATCGCAGAAGATTCTGATAATGTTTTCAAGTGTGGTTTTGCAGGAGCTCCTGTAACTGACTGGAAGTACTATAATACGATTTACACCGAACGTTACATGATTACACCAGATGAAAACGAAGTATATATATTACTTGAAATTCAGTTCAACTGAAATTTCCGTATTTAATCGTTTTTTTTAAATATATCAGGAAGGATATAGGATGTCATCAACCATGCAGAAGTACGACAACTTCAAACGTCATCAGTATTATCTAATACACGGAACAGCCGACGAAAACGTTCATTTCCAAAACTCAGCTCAGCTTACGAAAAAACTCATTGAAAACGATGTCGCGTTCGGAGCTTATTTCGCCGCAGATGACGATCACGGAATGAGGAAAATTACCAATGATTACCGAAATGTTTATAAAATTTTTACGAGGCAAATGTGCAGATGTTTTAATTTGAATAATCCCAGCACCGGTGTGATATGTGGGAGTCGTCCTACCACTGCCCTCAAACGGAAGAAAAGATAGATGTAATAATCCAATGTAGAAATTCGTCTGATTTAAACTTTACATAACATGAAATTGAACACGACAATATTTTGTATTGTAATTTACATTGATTGTGTATTACAAAGGACGAAAAAATGTCTCTTCATTATTTTTTTTACTTTCTATTTGTTTTTCAATATATCCAGTATAGC
Source organism: Halocynthia aurantium (assembly GCA_013436065.1). Classification (NCBI taxonomy): domain Eukaryota; kingdom Metazoa; phylum Chordata; class Ascidiacea; order Stolidobranchia; family Pyuridae; genus Halocynthia; species Halocynthia aurantium. Next base: position 1,132 of record QXVX01005124.1, on the reverse strand, counting down.
CCTTCAAGCTCGCAAGCTCTCAAGTCTTAAAATTCTGACACAGGTCCAGTAAAGTTTATTTACACCAGTACAGTAATATGAGTCAAGTAATATCGAATGTATTATTTCAATAATTGATCTCTCATGACAGCAGCAAATAATATGGTAAATAAATGGTTCAATACTCCATTGTATGCGGGAACATGTTTACTGTGTAAGTATTCCACATTTTGGGAATATAAATTGGGCAATTTTTGAGATTTGTAATATTTTGATGTGAATGAAATTGACAGGCTTCTTTTCTCTCTTACCATATGATGATTACATAAAAGTAATAATAGATTATTATTTACAGGATTGAATATTCTTTAAGCCTAGTTCCAACAAAAGAACACTTCTGCACCAGTACAACGTAACTGTTAAATACTAATCATTACATCGTATTTAGCCGTATTGTAAACCCAAAAGTTAAACATTAACATATGAACACTCGAAGCAGTGCAACCAGTAACTGCATAAACAAACAGGTTAAACAAACAGAACGTTATAGTTATAATAAATACCTTTAGCCAATTACCTGCCTTATTAGGACTATACAGTGCTAGGATTTGGCTAATAACAGAGATCAGAATGATTTAATGAATTCAACTAATCAGCTGTTTGTATTATTTTCCATTTAAGTTAATCTGTTCGAGCGCAATGATTGAAAAGCGATATACGTTTTTAGTTAGTTCCTTGATAACAGTTGCTCTGATGTTTGGAGTAGTATGGCAGTTCTCTCCAGAGAAAAATGAGAATACGAAATCTCTAGGTAAATTTGTTTGCCATTATCCTTTGTTTTACTCAGTGCTGCATCATGTATTGAGAATCGTTGAAATATCTTATTGAAAATCTTACTATCTCAGATAGCGAGGAAAGTCGTGCTAAGAAGTACATGCAGTTTGACGACTGGTTGAATGGCAAATTCAGTGCACGTTCGTTCAACCCGTATTGGGTTTCTGGTACGTGATAATCGTTGTGATATTTTTGTCATTAGGTTAGATATTTATTGTCTTTGCAGAGACGGATAGGATATAGAATAGGGTGAGACAAGAAATATGGATTGTTGTTCCATCCGGCTGTACATATGTCATACACAGCTTATTTATCATAT